>JAMOLF010000080.1:0-31367 GCA_025267735.1 Mactra quadrangularis
ATGCCCCGGGATGACAATGTCATTGTCTCCCGGGGCATTTCCAGGCCAAAAGTGGGGATTTCATAGGCTTTATATTTAAGACTAGCCTAAACTGTCCTTGTTGGACAGGTGCGCGTATGCAGTCAATGTCAGTTTTTGAGCGAAAAAACTTAGAGTCATGAAACCGCCCCAGGGATGATGGGGTCTGTGCGGGGGGTCAAGTAGGTCAAGGTAAAGCGCGTAACCGGGGTCCTAAAGCGGTGCGGATAGCGGGGGCCTCGATTTTGCCTTTCAGGGGTCCCAAATATGAAAATTCCGCACTATTGCCTTCATGGCGGTCTGACCCCCTTAAAACAGGTTTTTAGGGCTAAGGTCCACCTTAAACGCTGAGGAAATTTACATTCGGACCCGCTGGGACCATTTTAGGCCAAAACTGGAGAAAAAAAATTTTCATGAAATTTTGAACTTTGCGACAGGTCCGCGTATGCAGAAAATGTCAGTTTTTGAGCGAAAAAATTTAGCGTCACGAAACTGCCCCAAATATGATGGGGACTGTTTGGGGGGTCAAGTAGGTCAAGGTAAAGCGCGTAACCGGGGTCCTAAAGCCGTGCGGATAGCGGGGGCCTCGATTTTGCCTTTCAGGGGTCCCAAATATGAAAATTCTGCACTATTGCCTTCATGGCGGTCTGACCCCCTTAAAACAGGTTTTTAGGGCTAAGGTCCACCTTAAACGCTGAGGAAACTTACATTCGGACCCGCTGGGACCTTTTTAGGCCAAAACTGGAGAAAAAAAATTTTCATGAAATTTTGAACTTTGCGACAGGTCCGCGTATGCAGAAAATGTCAGTTTTTGAGCGAAAAAATTTAGCGTCACGAAACTGCCCCAAATATGATGGGGACTGTTCGGGGGGTCAAGTAGGTCAAGGTAAAGCGCGTAACCGGGGTCCTAAAGCCGTGCGGATAGCGGGGGCCTCGATTTTGCGTTTCAGGGGTCCCAAATATGAAAAATCTGCACTATTGCCTTCATGGCGGTCTGACCCCCTTAAAACAGGTTTTTAGGGCTAAGGTCCACCTTAAACGCTGAGGAAATTTACATTCGGACCCGCTGGGACCTTTTTAGGCCAAAACTGGAGAAAAAATTTTTTCGTGAAATTTTGAACTTTGCGACAGGTCCGCGTATGCAGAAAATGTCAGTTTTTGAGCGAAAAAATTTAGCGTCACGAAACTGCCCCAAATATGATGGGGACTGTTCGGGGGGTCAAGTAGGTCAAGGTAAAGCGCGTAACCGGGGTCCTAAAGCCGTGCGGATAGCGGGGGCCTCGATTTTGCGTTTCAGGGGTCCCAAATATGAAAAATCTGCACTATTGCCTTCATGGCGGTCTGACCCCCTTAAAACAGGTTTTTAGGGCTAAGGTCCACCTTAAACGCTGAGGAAACTTACATTCGGACCCGCTGGGACCTTTTTAGGCCAAAACTGGAGAAAAAATTTTTTCGTGAAATTTTGAACTTTGCGACAGGTCCGCGTATGCAGAAAATTCAAGAAATTGCAAATTTTGGTGCGGAGGATTCAGAGTCGCCAAACGGGCTGGTTGGTGGGTGGGGTTGGTCGGTGATGTCAAATCCGTCAAGGAAACGCGCATAACCAGGGTTCGCAAGTCAAACAGGAAAGCGTGAGGCCAGGTAATGTTTCTCAATGGTTTCCTACTGTAATTAACAGGGATACTCAGTTCTATTCATCTCAGAGGTGTGAAAGCCCAGCCACACACGTGTTTGCGGGCTATATACGTTGGAGATGGATTGGAACCGCCTATGAAATCCCCACTTTTGGCCTGGAAATGCCCCGGGATGACAATGTCATTGTCTCCCGGGGCATTTCCAGGCCAAAAGTGGGGATTTCATAGGCTTTATATTTAAGACTAGCCTAAACTGTCCTTGTTGGACAGGTGCGCGTATGCAGTCAATGTCAGTTTTTGAGCGAAAAAACTTAGAGTCATGAAACCGCCCCAGGGATGATGGGGTCTGTGCGGGGGGTCAAGTAGGTCAAGGTAAAGCGCGTAACCGGGGTCCTAAAGCGGTGCGGATAGCGGGGGCCTCGATTTTGCCTTTCAGGGGTCCCAAATATGAAAATTCCGCACTATTGCCTTCATGGCGGTCTGACCCCCTTAAAACAGGTTTTTAGGGCTAAGGTCCACCTTAAACGCTGAGGAAATTTACATTCGGACCCGCTGGGACCATTTTAGGCCAAAACTGGAGAAAAAAAATTTTCATGAAATTTTGAACTTTGCGACAGGTCCGCGTATGCAGAAAATGTCAGTTTTTGAGCGAAAAAATTTAGCGTCACGAAACTGCCCCAAATATGATGGGGACTGTTTGGGGGGTCAAGTAGGTCAAGGTAAAGCGCGTAACCGGGGTCCTAAAGCCGTGCGGATAGCGGGGGCCTCGATTTTGCCTTTCAGGGGTCCCAAATATGAAAATTCTGCACTATTGCCTTCATGGCGGTCTGACCCCCTTAAAACAGGTTTTTAGGGCTAAGGTCCACCTTAAACGCTGAGGAAACTTACATTCGGACCCGCTGGGACCTTTTTAGGCCAAAACTGGAGAAAAAAAATTTTCATGAAATTTTGAACTTTGCGACAGGTCCGCGTATGCAGAAAATGTCAGTTTTTGAGCGAAAAAATTTAGCGTCACGAAACTGCCCCAAATATGATGGGGACTGTTCGGGGGGTCAAGTAGGTCAAGGTAAAGCGCGTAACCGGGGTCCTAAAGCCGTGCGGATAGCGGGGGCCTCGATTTTGCGTTTCAGGGGTCCCAAATATGAAAAATCTGCACTATTGCCTTCATGGCGGTCTGACCCCCTTAAAACAGGTTTTTAGGGCTAAGGTCCACCTTAAACGCTGAGGAAATTTACATTCGGACCCGCTGGGACCTTTTTAGGCCAAAACTGGAGAAAAAATTTTTTCGTGAAATTTTGAACTTTGCGACAGGTCCGCGTATGCAGAAAATGTCAGTTTTTGAGCGAAAAAATTTAGCGTCACGAAACTGCCCCAAATATGATGGGGACTGTTCGGGGGGTCAAGTAGGTCAAGGTAAAGCGCGTAACCGGGGTCCTAAAGCCGTGCGGATAGCGGGGGCCTCGATTTTGCGTTTCAGGGGTCCCAAATATGAAAAATCTGCACTATTGCCTTCATGGCGGTCTGACCCCCTTAAAACAGGTTTTTAGGGCTAAGGTCCACCTTAAACGCTGAGGAAACTTACATTCGGACCCGCTGGGACCTTTTTAGGCCAAAACTGGAGAAAAAATTTTTTCGTGAAATTTTGAACTTTGCGACAGGTCCGCGTATGCAGAAAATTCAAGAAATTGCAAATTTTGGTGCGGAGGATTCAGAGTCGCCAAACGGGCTGGTTGGTGGGTGGGGTTGGTCGGTGATGTCAAATCCGTCAAGGAAACGCGCATAACCAGGGTTCGCAAGTCAAACAGGAAAGCGTGAGGCCAGGTAATGTTTCTCAATGGTTTCCTACTGTAATTAACAGGGATACTCAGTTCTATTCATCTCAGAGGTGTGAAAGCCCAGCCACACACGTGTTTGCGGGCTATATACGTTGGAGATGGATTGGAACCGCCTATGAAATCCCCACTTTTGGCCTGGAAATGCCCCGGGATGACAATGTCATTGTCTCCCGGGGCATTTCCAGGCCAAAAGTGGGGATTTCATAGGCTTTATATTTAAGACTAGCCTAAACTGTCCTTGTTGGACAGGTGCGCGTATGCAGTCAATGTCAGTTTTTGAGCGAAAAAACTTAGAGTCATGAAACCGCCCCAGGGATGATGGGGTCTGTGCGGGGGGTCAAGTAGGTCAAGGTAAAGCGCGTAACCGGGGTCCTAAAGCGGTGCGGATAGCGGGGGCCTCGATTTTGCCTTTCAGGGGTCCCAAATATGAAAATTCCGCACTATTGCCTTCATGGCGGTCTGACCCCCTTAAAACAGGTTTTTAGGGCTAAGGTCCACCTTAAACGCTGAGGAAATTTACATTCGGACCCGCTGGGACCATTTTAGGCCAAAACTGGAGAAAAAAAATTTTCATGAAATTTTGAACTTTGCGACAGGTCCGCGTATGCAGAAAATGTCAGTTTTTGAGCGAAAAAATTTAGCGTCACGAAACTGCCCCAAATATGATGGGGACTGTTTGGGGGGTCAAGTAGGTCAAGGTAAAGCGCGTAACCGGGGTCCTAAAGCCGTGCGGATAGCGGGGGCCTCGATTTTGCCTTTCAGGGGTCCCAAATATGAAAATTCTGCACTATTGCCTTCATGGCGGTCTGACCCCCTTAAAACAGGTTTTTAGGGCTAAGGTCCACCTTAAACGCTGAGGAAACTTACATTCGGACCCGCTGGGACCTTTTTAGGCCAAAACTGGAGAAAAAAAATTTTCATGAAATTTTGAACTTTGCGACAGGTCCGCGTATGCAGAAAATGTCAGTTTTTGAGCGAAAAAATTTAGCGTCACGAAACTGCCCCAAATATGATGGGGACTGTTCGGGGGGTCAAGTAGGTCAAGGTAAAGCGCGTAACCGGGGTCCTAAAGCCGTGCGGATAGCGGGGGCCTCGATTTTGCGTTTCAGGGGTCCCAAATATGAAAAATCTGCACTATTGCCTTCATGGCGGTCTGACCCCCTTAAAACAGGTTTTTAGGGCTAAGGTCCACCTTAAACGCTGAGGAAATTTACATTCGGACCCGCTGGGACCTTTTTAGGCCAAAACTGGAGAAAAAATTTTTTCGTGAAATTTTGAACTTTGCGACAGGTCCGCGTATGCAGAAAATGTCAGTTTTTGAGCGAAAAAATTTAGCGTCACGAAACTGCCCCAAATATGATGGGGACTGTTCGGGGGGTCAAGTAGGTCAAGGTAAAGCGCGTAACCGGGGTCCTAAAGCCGTGCGGATAGCGGGGGCCTCGATTTTGCGTTTCAGGGGTCCCAAATATGAAAAATCTGCACTATTGCCTTCATGGCGGTCTGACCCCCTTAAAACAGGTTTTTAGGGCTAAGGTCCACCTTAAACGCTGAGGAAACTTACATTCGGACCCGCTGGGACCTTTTTAGGCCAAAACTGGAGAAAAAATTTTTTCGTGAAATTTTGAACTTTGCGACAGGTCCGCGTATGCAGAAAATTCAAGAAATTGCAAATTTTGGTGCGGAGGATTCAGAGTCGCCAAACGGGCTGGTTGGTGGGTGGGGTTGGTCGGTGATGTCAAATCCGTCAAGGAAACGCGCATAACCAGGGTTCGCAAGTCAAACAGGAAAGCGTGAGGCCAGGTAATGTTTCTCAATGGTTTCCTACTGTAATTAACAGGGATACTCAGTTCTATTCATCTCAGAGGTGTGAAAGCCCAGCCACACACGTGTTTGCGGGCTATATACGTTGGAGATGGATTGGAACCGCCTATGAAATCCCCACTTTTGGCCTGGAAATGCCCCGGGATGACAATGTCATTGTCTCCCGGGGCATTTCCAGGCCAAAAGTGGGGATTTCATAGGCTTTATATTTAAGACTAGCCTAAACTGTCCTTGTTGGACAGGTGCGCGTATGCAGTCAATGTCAGTTTTTGAGCGAAAAAACTTAGAGTCATGAAACCGCCCCAGGGATGATGGGGTCTGTGCGGGGGGTCAAGTAGGTCAAGGTAAAGCGCGTAACCGGGGTCCTAAAGCGGTGCGGATAGCGGGGGCCTCGATTTTGCCTTTCAGGGGTCCCAAATATGAAAATTCCGCACTATTGCCTTCATGGCGGTCTGACCCCCTTAAAACAGGTTTTTAGGGCTAAGGTCCACCTTAAACGCTGAGGAAATTTACATTCGGACCCGCTGGGACCATTTTAGGCCAAAACTGGAGAAAAAAAATTTTCATGAAATTTTGAACTTTGCGACAGGTCCGCGTATGCAGAAAATGTCAGTTTTTGAGCGAAAAAATTTAGCGTCACGAAACTGCCCCAAATATGATGGGGACTGTTTGGGGGGTCAAGTAGGTCAAGGTAAAGCGCGTAACCGGGGTCCTAAAGCCGTGCGGATAGCGGGGGCCTCGATTTTGCCTTTCAGGGGTCCCAAATATGAAAATTCTGCACTATTGCCTTCATGGCGGTCTGACCCCCTTAAAACAGGTTTTTAGGGCTAAGGTCCACCTTAAACGCTGAGGAAACTTACATTCGGACCCGCTGGGACCTTTTTAGGCCAAAACTGGAGAAAAAAAATTTTCATGAAATTTTGAACTTTGCGACAGGTCCGCGTATGCAGAAAATGTCAGTTTTTGAGCGAAAAAATTTAGCGTCACGAAACTGCCCCAAATATGATGGGGACTGTTCGGGGGGTCAAGTAGGTCAAGGTAAAGCGCGTAACCGGGGTCCTAAAGCCGTGCGGATAGCGGGGGCCTCGATTTTGCGTTTCAGGGGTCCCAAATATGAAAAATCTGCACTATTGCCTTCATGGCGGTCTGACCCCCTTAAAACAGGTTTTTAGGGCTAAGGTCCACCTTAAACGCTGAGGAAATTTACATTCGGACCCGCTGGGACCTTTTTAGGCCAAAACTGGAGAAAAAATTTTTTCGTGAAATTTTGAACTTTGCGACAGGTCCGCGTATGCAGAAAATGTCAGTTTTTGAGCGAAAAAATTTAGCGTCACGAAACTGCCCCAAATATGATGGGGACTGTTCGGGGGGTCAAGTAGGTCAAGGTAAAGCGCGTAACCGGGGTCCTAAAGCCGTGCGGATAGCGGGGGCCTCGATTTTGCGTTTCAGGGGTCCCAAATATGAAAAATCTGCACTATTGCCTTCATGGCGGTCTGACCCCCTTAAAACAGGTTTTTAGGGCTAAGGTCCACCTTAAACGCTGAGGAAACTTACATTCGGACCCGCTGGGACCTTTTTAGGCCAAAACTGGAGAAAAAATTTTTTCGTGAAATTTTGAACTTTGCGACAGGTCCGCGTATGCAGAAAATTCAAGAAATTGCAAATTTTGGTGCGGAGGATTCAGAGTCGCCAAACGGGCTGGTTGGTGGGTGGGGTTGGTCGGTGATGTCAAATCCGTCAAGGAAACGCGCATAACCAGGGTTCGCAAGTCAAACAGGAAAGCGTGAGGCCAGGTAATGTTTCTCAATGGTTTCCTACTGTAATTAACAGGGATACTCAGTTCTATTCATCTCAGAGGTGTGAAAGCCCAGCCACACACGTGTTTGCGGGCTATATACGTTGGAGATGGATTGGAACCGCCTATGAAATCCCCACTTTTGGCCTGGAAATGCCCCGGGATGACAATGTCATTGTCTCCCGGGGCATTTCCAGGCCAAAAGTGGGGATTTCATAGGCTTTATATTTAAGACTAGCCTAAACTGTCCTTGTTGGACAGGTGCGCGTATGCAGTCAATGTCAGTTTTTGAGCGAAAAAACTTAGAGTCATGAAACCGCCCCAGGGATGATGGGGTCTGTGCGGGGGGTCAAGTAGGTCAAGGTAAAGCGCGTAACCGGGGTCCTAAAGCGGTGCGGATAGCGGGGGCCTCGATTTTGCCTTTCAGGGGTCCCAAATATGAAAATTCCGCACTATTGCCTTCATGGCGGTCTGACCCCCTTAAAACAGGTTTTTAGGGCTAAGGTCCACCTTAAACGCTGAGGAAATTTACATTCGGACCCGCTGGGACCATTTTAGGCCAAAACTGGAGAAAAAAAATTTTCATGAAATTTTGAACTTTGCGACAGGTCCGCGTATGCAGAAAATGTCAGTTTTTGAGCGAAAAAATTTAGCGTCACGAAACTGCCCCAAATATGATGGGGACTGTTTGGGGGGTCAAGTAGGTCAAGGTAAAGCGCGTAACCGGGGTCCTAAAGCCGTGCGGATAGCGGGGGCCTCGATTTTGCCTTTCAGGGGTCCCAAATATGAAAATTCT
Source organism: Mactra quadrangularis (assembly GCA_025267735.1). Classification (NCBI taxonomy): domain Eukaryota; kingdom Metazoa; phylum Mollusca; class Bivalvia; order Venerida; family Mactridae; genus Mactra; species Mactra quadrangularis. Next base: position 7,900 of record JAMOLF010000080.1, read on the forward strand.
GCACTATTGCCTTCATGGCGGTCTGACCCCCTTAAAACAGGTTTTTAGGGCTAAGGTCCACCTTAAACGCTGAGGAAACTTACATTCGGACCCGCTGGGACCTTTTTAGGCCAAAACTGGAGAAAAAAAATTTTCATGAAATTTTGAACTTTGCGACAGGTCCGCGTATGCAGAAAATGTCAGTTTTTGAGCGAAAAAATTTAGCGTCACGAAACTGCCCCAAATATGATGGGGACTGTTCGGGGGGTCAAGTAGGTCAAGGTAAAGCGCGTAACCGGGGTCCTAAAGCCGTGCGGATAGCGGGGGCCTCGATTTTGCGTTTCAGGGGTCCCAAATATGAAAAATCTGCACTATTGCCTTCATGGCGGTCTGACCCCCTTAAAACAGGTTTTTAGGGCTAAGGTCCACCTTAAACGCTGAGGAAATTTACATTCGGACCCGCTGGGACCTTTTTAGGCCAAAACTGGAGAAAAAATTTTTTCGTGAAATTTTGAACTTTGCGACAGGTCCGCGTATGCAGAAAATGTCAGTTTTTGAGCGAAAAAATTTAGCGTCACGAAACTGCCCCAAATATGATGGGGACTGTTCGGGGGGTCAAGTAGGTCAAGGTAAAGCGCGTAACCGGGGTCCTAAAGCCGTGCGGATAGCGGGGGCCTCGATTTTGCGTTTCAGGGGTCCCAAATATGAAAAATCTGCACTATTGCCTTCATGGCGGTCTGACCCCCTTAAAACAGGTTTTTAGGGCTAAGGTCCACCTTAAACGCTGAGGAAACTTACATTCGGACCCGCTGGGACCTTTTTAGGCCAAAACTGGAGAAAAAATTTTTTCGTGAAATTTTGAACTTTGCGACAGGTCCGCGTATGCAGAAAATTCAAGAAATTGCAAATTTTGGTGCGGAGGATTCAGAGTCGCCAAACGGGCTGGTTGGTGGGTGGGGTTGGTCGGTGATGTCAAATCCGTCAAGGAAACGCGCATAACCAGGGTTCGCAAGTCAAACAGGAAAGCGTGAGGCCAGGTAATGTTTCTCAATGGTTTCCTACTGTAATTAACAGGGATACTCAGTTCTATTCATCTCAGAGGTGTGAAAGCCCAGCCACACACGTGTTTGCGGGCTATATACGTTGGAGATGGATTGGAACCGCCTATGAAATCCCCACTTTTGGCCTGGAAATGCCCCGGGATGACAATGTCATTGTCTCCCGGGGCATTTCCAGGCCAAAAGTGGGGATTTCATAGGCTTTATATTTAAGACTAGCCTAAACTGTCCTTGTTGGACAGGTGCGCGTATGCAGTCAATGTCAGTTTTTGAGCGAAAAAACTTAGAGTCATGAAACCGCCCCAGGGATGATGGGGTCTGTGCGGGGGGTCAAGTAGGTCAAGGTAAAGCGCGTAACCGGGGTCCTAAAGCGGTGCGGATAGCGGGGGCCTCGATTTTGCCTTTCAGGGGTCCCAAATATGAAAATTCCGCACTATTGCCTTCATGGCGGTCTGACCCCCTTAAAACAGGTTTTTAGGGCTAAGGTCCACCTTAAACGCTGAGGAAATTTACATTCGGACCCGCTGGGACCATTTTAGGCCAAAACTGGAGAAAAAAAATTTTCATGAAATTTTGAACTTTGCGACAGGTCCGCGTATGCAGAAAATGTCAGTTTTTGAGCGAAAAAATTTAGCGTCACGAAACTGCCCCAAATATGATGGGGACTGTTTGGGGGGTCAAGTAGGTCAAGGTAAAGCGCGTAACCGGGGTCCTAAAGCCGTGCGGATAGCGGGGGCCTCGATTTTGCCTTTCAGGGGTCCCAAATATGAAAATTCTGCACTATTGCCTTCATGGCGGTCTGACCCCCTTAAAACAGGTTTTTAGGGCTAAGGTCCACCTTAAACGCTGAGGAAACTTACATTCGGACCCGCTGGGACCTTTTTAGGCCAAAACTGGAGAAAAAAAATTTTCATGAAATTTTGAACTTTGCGACAGGTCCGCGTATGCAGAAAATGTCAGTTTTTGAGCGAAAAAATTTAGCGTCACGAAACTGCCCCAAATATGATGGGGACTGTTCGGGGGGTCAAGTAGGTCAAGGTAAAGCGCGTAACCGGGGTCCTAAAGCCGTGCGGATAGCGGGGGCCTCGATTTTGCGTTTCAGGGGTCCCAAATATGAAAAATCTGCACTATTGCCTTCATGGCGGTCTGACCCCCTTAAAACAGGTTTTTAGGGCTAAGGTCCACCTTAAACGCTGAGGAAATTTACATTCGGACCCGCTGGGACCTTTTTAGGCCAAAACTGGAGAAAAAATTTTTTCGTGAAATTTTGAACTTTGCGACAGGTCCGCGTATGCAGAAAATGTCAGTTTTTGAGCGAAAAAATTTAGCGTCACGAAACTGCCCCAAATATGATGGGGACTGTTCGGGGGGTCAAGTAGGTCAAGGTAAAGCGCGTAACCGGGGTCCTAAAGCCGTGCGGATAGCGGGGGCCTCGATTTTGCGTTTCAGGGGTCCCAAATATGAAAAATCTGCACTATTGCCTTCATGGCGGTCTGACCCCCTTAAAACAGGTTTTTAGGGCTAAGGTCCACCTTAAACGCTGAGGAAACTTACATTCGGACCCGCTGGGACCTTTTTAGGCCAAAACTGGAGAAAAAATTTTTTCGTGAAATTTTGAACTTTGCGACAGGTCCGCGTATGCAGAAAATTCAAGAAATTGCAAATTTTGGTGCGGAGGATTCAGAGTCGCCAAACGGGCTGGTTGGTGGGTGGGGTTGGTCGGTGATGTCAAATCCGTCAAGGAAACGCGCATAACCAGGGTTCGCAAGTCAAACAGGAAAGCGTGAGGCCAGGTAATGTTTCTCAATGGTTTCCTACTGTAATTAACAGGGATACTCAGTTCTATTCATCTCAGAGGTGTGAAAGCCCAGCCACACACGTGTTTGCGGGCTATATACGTTGGAGATGGATTGGAACCGCCTATGAAATCCCCACTTTTGGCCTGGAAATGCCCCGGGATGACAATGTCATTGTCTCCCGGGGCATTTCCAGGCCAAAAGTGGGGATTTCATAGGCTTTATATTTAAGACTAGCCTAAACTGTCCTTGTTGGACAGGTGCGCGTATGCAGTCAATGTCAGTTTTTGAGCGAAAAAACTTAGAGTCATGAAACCGCCCCAGGGATGATGGGGTCTGTGCGGGGGGTCAAGTAGGTCAAGGTAAAGCGCGTAACCGGGGTCCTAAAGCGGTGCGGATAGCGGGGGCCTCGATTTTGCCTTTCAGGGGTCCCAAATATGAAAATTCCGCACTATTGCCTTCATGGCGGTCTGACCCCCTTAAAACAGGTTTTTAGGGCTAAGGTCCACCTTAAACGCTGAGGAAATTTACATTCGGACCCGCTGGGACCATTTTAGGCCAAAACTGGAGAAAAAAAATTTTCATGAAATTTTGAACTTTGCGACAGGTCCGCGTATGCAGAAAATGTCAGTTTTTGAGCGAAAAAATTTAGCGTCACGAAACTGCCCCAAATATGATGGGGACTGTTTGGGGGGTCAAGTAGGTCAAGGTAAAGCGCGTAACCGGGGTCCTAAAGCCGTGCGGATAGCGGGGGCCTCGATTTTGCCTTTCAGGGGTCCCAAATATGAAAATTCTGCACTATTGCCTTCATGGCGGTCTGACCCCCTTAAAACAGGTTTTTAGGGCTAAGGTCCACCTTAAACGCTGAGGAAACTTACATTCGGACCCGCTGGGACCTTTTTAGGCCAAAACTGGAGAAAAAAAATTTTCATGAAATTTTGAACTTTGCGACAGGTCCGCGTATGCAGAAAATGTCAGTTTTTGAGCGAAAAAATTTAGCGTCACGAAACTGCCCCAAATATGATGGGGACTGTTCGGGGGGTCAAGTAGGTCAAGGTAAAGCGCGTAACCGGGGTCCTAAAGCCGTGCGGATAGCGGGGGCCTCGATTTTGCGTTTCAGGGGTCCCAAATATGAAAAATCTGCACTATTGCCTTCATGGCGGTCTGACCCCCTTAAAACAGGTTTTTAGGGCTAAGGTCCACCTTAAACGCTGAGGAAATTTACATTCGGACCCGCTGGGACCTTTTTAGGCCAAAACTGGAGAAAAAATTTTTTCGTGAAATTTTGAACTTTGCGACAGGTCCGCGTATGCAGAAAATGTCAGTTTTTGAGCGAAAAAATTTAGCGTCACGAAACTGCCCCAAATATGATGGGGACTGTTCGGGGGGTCAAGTAGGTCAAGGTAAAGCGCGTAACCGGGGTCCTAAAGCCGTGCGGATAGCGGGGGCCTCGATTTTGCGTTTCAGGGGTCCCAAATATGAAAAATCTGCACTATTGCCTTCATGGCGGTCTGACCCCCTTAAAACAGGTTTTTAGGGCTAAGGTCCACCTTAAACGCTGAGGAAACTTACATTCGGACCCGCTGGGACCTTTTTAGGCCAAAACTGGAGAAAAAATTTTTTCGTGAAATTTTGAACTTTGCGACAGGTCCGCGTATGCAGAAAATTCAAGAAATTGCAAATTTTGGTGCGGAGGATTCAGAGTCGCCAAACGGGCTGGTTGGTGGGTGGGGTTGGTCGGTGATGTCAAATCCGTCAAGGAAACGCGCATAACCAGGGTTCGCAAGTCAAACAGGAAAGCGTGAGGCCAGGTAATGTTTCTCAATGGTTTCCTACTGTAATTAACAGGGATACTCAGTTCTATTCATCTCAGAGGTGTGAAAGCCCAGCCACACACGTGTTTGCGGGCTATATACGTTGGAGATGGATTGGAACCGCCTATGAAATCCCCACTTTTGGCCTGGAAATGCCCCGGGATGACAATGTCATTGTCTCCCGGGGCATTTCCAGGCCAAAAGTGGGGATTTCATAGGCTTTATATTTAAGACTAGCCTAAACTGTCCTTGTTGGACAGGTGCGCGTATGCAGTCAATGTCAGTTTTTGAGCGAAAAAACTTAGAGTCATGAAACCGCCCCAGGGATGATGGGGTCTGTGCGGGGGGTCAAGTAGGTCAAGGTAAAGCGCGTAACCGGGGTCCTAAAGCGGTGCGGATAGCGGGGGCCTCGATTTTGCCTTTCAGGGGTCCCAAATATGAAAATTCCGCACTATTGCCTTCATGGCGGTCTGACCCCCTTAAAACAGGTTTTTAGGGCTAAGGTCCACCTTAAACGCTGAGGAAATTTACATTCGGACCCGCTGGGACCATTTTAGGCCAAAACTGGAGAAAAAAAATTTTCATGAAATTTTGAACTTTGCGACAGGTCCGCGTATGCAGAAAATGTCAGTTTTTGAGCGAAAAAATTTAGCGTCACGAAACTGCCCCAAATATGATGGGGACTGTTTGGGGGGTCAAGTAGGTCAAGGTAAAGCGCGTAACCGGGGTCCTAAAGCCGTGCGGATAGCGGGGGCCTCGATTTTGCCTTTCAGGGGTCCCAAATATGAAAATTCTGCACTATTGCCTTCATGGCGGTCTGACCCCCTTAAAACAGGTTTTTAGGGCTAAGGTCCACCTTAAACGCTGAGGAAACTTACATTCGGACCCGCTGGGACCTTTTTAGGCCAAAACTGGAGAAAAAAAATTTTCATGAAATTTTGAACTTTGCGACAGGTCCGCGTATGCAGAAAATGTCAGTTTTTGAGCGAAAAAATTTAGCGTCACGAAACTGCCCCAAATATGATGGGGACTGTTCGGGGGGTCAAGTAGGTCAAGGTAAAGCGCGTAACCGGGGTCCTAAAGCCGTGCGGATAGCGGGGGCCTCGATTTTGCGTTTCAGGGGTCCCAAATATGAAAAATCTGCACTATTGCCTTCATGGCGGTCTGACCCCCTTAAAACAGGTTTTTAGGGCTAAGGTCCACCTTAAACGCTGAGGAAATTTACATTCGGACCCGCTGGGACCTTTTTAGGCCAAAACTGGAGAAAAAATTTTTTCGTGAAATTTTGAACTTTGCGACAGGTCCGCGTATGCAGAAAATGTCAGTTTTTGAGCGAAAAAATTTAGCGTCACGAAACTGCCCCAAATATGATGGGGACTGTTCGGGGGGTCAAGTAGGTCAAGGTAAAGCGCGTAACCGGGGTCCTAAAGCCGTGCGGATAGCGGGGGCCTCGATTTTGCGTTTCAGGGGTCCCAAATATGAAAAATCTGCACTATTGCCTTCATGGCGGTCTGACCCCCTTAAAACAGGTTTTTAGGGCTAAGGTCCACCTTAAACGCTGAGGAAACTTACATTCGGACCCGCTGGGACCTTTTTAGGCCAAAACTGGAGAAAAAATTTTTTCGTGAAATTTTGAACTTTGCGACAGGTCCGCGTATGCAGAAAATTCAAGAAATTGCAAATTTTGGTGCGGAGGATTCAGAGTCGCCAAACGGGCTGGTTGGTGGGTGGGGTTGGTCGGTGATGTCAAATCCGTCAAGGAAACGCGCATAACCAGGGTTCGCAAGTCAAACAGGAAAGCGTGAGGCCAGGTAATGTTTCTCAATGGTTTCCTACTGTAATTAACAGGGATACTCAGTTCTATTCATCTCAGAGGTGTGAAAGCCCAGCCACACACGTGTTTGCGGGCTATATACGTTGGAGATGGATTGGAACCGCCTATGAAATCCCCACTTTTGGCCTGGAAATGCCCCGGGATGACAATGTCATTGTCTCCCGGGGCATTTCCAGGCCAAAAGTGGGGATTTCATAGGCTTTATATTTAAGACTAGCCTAAACTGTCCTTGTTGGACAGGTGCGCGTATGCAGTCAATGTCAGTTTTTGAGCGAAAAAACTTAGAGTCATGAAACCGCCCCAGGGATGATGGGGTCTGTGCGGGGGGTCAAGTAGGTCAAGGTAAAGCGCGTAACCGGGGTCCTAAAGCGGTGCGGATAGCGGGGGCCTCGATTTTGCCTTTCAGGGGTCCCAAATATGAAAATTCCGCACTATTGCCTTCATGGCGGTCTGACCCCCTTAAAACAGGTTTTTAGGGCTAAGGTCCACCTTAAACGCTGAGGAAATTTACATTCGGACCCGCTGGGACCATTTTAGGCCAAAACTGGAGAAAAAAAATTTTCATGAAATTTTGAACTTTGCGACAGGTCCGCGTATGCAGAAAATGTCAGTTTTTGAGCGAAAAAATTTAGCGTCACGAAACTGCCCCAAATATGATGGGGACTGTTTGGGGGGTCAAGTAGGTCAAGGTAAAGCGCGTAACCGGGGTCCTAAAGCCGTGCGGATAGCGGGGGCCTCGATTTTGCCTTTCAGGGGTCCCAAATATGAAAATTCTGCACTATTGCCTTCATGGCGGTCTGACCCCCTTAAAACAGGTTTTTAGGGCTAAGGTCCACCTTAAACGCTGAGGAAACTTACATTCGGACCCGCTGGGACCTTTTTAGGCCAAAACTGGAGAAAAAAAATTTTCATGAAATTTTGAACTTTGCGACAGGTCCGCGTATGCAGAAAATGTCAGTTTTTGAGCGAAAAAATTTAGCGTCACGAAACTGCCCCAAATATGATGGGGACTGTTCGGGGGGTCAAGTAGGTCAAGGTAAAGCGCGTAACCGGGGTCCTAAAGCCGTGCGGATAGCGGGGGCCTCGATTTTGCGTTTCAGGGGTCCCAAATATGAAAAATCTGCACTATTGCCTTCATGGCGGTCTGACCCCCTTAAAACAGGTTTTTAGGGCTAAGGTCCACCTTAAACGCTGAGGAAATTTACATTCGGACCCGCTGGGACCTTTTTAGGCCAAAACTGGAGAAAAAATTTTTTCGTGAAATTTTGAACTTTGCGACAGGTCCGCGTATGCAGAAAATGTCAGTTTTTGAGCGAAAAAATTTAGCGTCACGAAACTGCCCCAAATATGATGGGGACTGTTCGGGGGGTCAAGTAGGTCAAGGTAAAGCGCGTAACCGGGGTCCTAAAGCCGTGCGGATAGCGGGGGCCTCGATTTTGCGTTTCAGGGGTCCCAAATATGAAAAATCTGCACTATTGCCTTCATGGCGGTCTGACCCCCTTAAAACAGGTTTTTAGGGCTAAGGTCCACCTTAAACGCTGAGGAAACTTACATTCGGACCCGCTGGGACCTTTTTAGGCCAAAACTGGAGAAAAAATTTTTTCGTGAAATTTTGAACTTTGCGACAGGTCCGCGTATGCAGAAAATTCAAGAAATTGCAAATTTTGGTGCGGAGGATTCAGAGTCGCCAAACGGGCTGGTTGGTGGGTGGGGTTGGTCGGTGATGTCAAATCCGTCAAGGAAACGCGCATAACCAGGGTTCGCAAGTCAAACAGGAAAGCGTGAGGCCAGGTAATGTTTCTCAATGGTTTCCTACTGTAATTAACAGGGATACTCAGTTCTATTCATCTCAGAGGTGTGAAAGCCCAGCCACACACGTGTTTGCGGGCTATATACGTTGGAGATGGATTGGAACCGCCTATGAAATCCCCACTTTTGGCCTGGAAATGCCCCGGGATGACAATGTCATTGTCTCCCGGGGCATTTCCAGGCCAAAAGTGGGGATTTCATAGGCTTTATATTTAAGACTAGCCTAAACTGTCCTTGTTGGACAGGTGCGCGTATGCAGTCAATGTCAGTTTTTGAGCGAAAAAACTTAGAGTCATGAAACCGCCCCAGGGATGATGGGGTCTGTGCGGGGGGTCAAGTAGGTCAAGGTAAAGCGCGTAACCGGGGTCCTAAAGCGGTGCGGATAGCGGGGGCCTCGATTTTGCCTTTCAGGGGTCCCAAATATGAAAATTCCGCACTATTGCCTTCATGGCGGTCTGACCCCCTTAAAACAGGTTTTTAGGGCTAAGGTCCACCTTAAACGCTGAGGAAATTTACATTCGGACCCGCTGGGACCATTTTAGGCCAAAACTGGAGAAAAAAAATTTTCATGAAATTTTGAACTTTGCGACAGGTCCGCGTATGCAGAAAATGTCAGTTTTTGAGCGAAAAAATTTAGCGTCACGAAACTGCCCCAAATATGATGGGGACTGTTTGGGGGGTCAAGTAGGTCAAGGTAAAGCGCGTAACCGGGGTCCTAAAGCCGTGCGGATAGCGGGGGCCTCGATTTTGCCTTTCAGGGGTCCCAAATATGAAAATTCTGCACTATTGCCTTCATGGCGGTCTGACCCCCTTAAAACAGGTTTTTAGGGCTAAGGTCCACCTTAAACGCTGAGGAAACTTACATTCGGACCCGCTGGGACCTTTTTAGGCCAAAACTGGAGAAAAAAAATTTTCATGAAATTTTGAACTTTGCGACAGGTCCGCGTATGCAGAAAATGTCAGTTTTTGAGCGAAAAAATTTAGCGTCACGAAACTGCCCCAAATATGATGGGGACTGTTCGGGGGGTCAAGTAGGTCAAGGTAAAGCGCGTAACCGGGGTCCTAAAGCCGTGCGGATAGCGGGGGCCTCGATTTTGCGTTTCAGGGGTCCCAAATATGAAAAATCTGCACTATTGCCTTCATGGCGGTCTGACCCCCTTAAAACAGGTTTTTAGGGCTAAGGTCCACCTTAAACGCTGAGGAAATTTACATTCGGACCCGCTGGGACCTTTTTAGGCCAAAACTGGAGAAAAAATTTTTTCGTGAAATTTTGAACTTTGCGACAGGTCCGCGTATGCAGAAAATGTCAGTTTTTGAGCGAAAAAATTTAGCGTCACGAAACTGCCCCAAATATGATGGGGACTGTTCGGGGGGTCAAGTAGGTCAAGGTAAAGCGCGTAACCGGGGTCCTAAAGCCGTGCGGATAGCGGGGGCCTCGATTTTGCGTTTCAGGGGTCCCAAATATGAAAAATCTGCACTATTGCCTTCATGGCGGTCTGACCCCCTTAAAACAGGTTTTTAGGGCTAAGGTCCACCTTAAACGCTGAGGAAACTTACATTCGGACCCGCTGGGACCTTTTTAGGCCAAAACTGGAGAAAAAATTTTTTCGTGAAATTTTGAACTTTGCGACAGGTCCGCGTATGCAGAAAATTCAAGAAATTGCAAATTTTGGTGCGGAGGATTCAGAGTCGCCAAACGGGCTGGTTGGTGGGTGGGGTTGGTCGGTGATGTCAAATCCGTCAAGGAAACGCGCATAACCAGGGTTCGCAAGTCAAACAGGAAAGCGTGAGGCCAGGTAATGTTTCTCAATGGTTTCCTACTGTAATTAACAGGGATACTCAGTTCTATTCATCTCAGAGGTGTGAAAGCCCAGCCACACACGTGTTTGCGGGCTATATACGTTGGAGATGGATTGGAACCGCCTATGAAATCCCCACTTTTGGCCTGGAAATGCCCCGGGATGACAATGTCATTGTCTCCCGGGGCATTTCCAGGCCAAAAGTGGGGATTTCATAGGCTTTATATTTAAGACTAGCCTAAACTGTCCTTGTTGGACAGGTGCGCGTATGCAGTCAATGTCAGTTTTTGAGCGAAAAAACTTAGAGTCATGAAACCGCCCCAGGGATGATGGGGTCTGTGCGGGGGGTCAAGTAGGTCAAGGTAAAGCGCGTAACCGGGGTCCTAAAGCGGTGCGGATAGCGGGGGCCTCGATTTTGCCTTTCAGGGGTCCCAAATATGAAAATTCCGCACTATTGCCTTCATGGCGGTCTGACCCCCTTAAAACAGGTTTTTAGGGCTAAGGTCCACCTTAAACGCTGAGGAAATTTACATTCGGACCCGCTGGGACCATTTTAGGCCAAAACTGGAGAAAAAAAATTTTCATGAAATTTTGAACTTTGCGACAGGTCCGCGTATGCAGAAAATGTCAGTTTTTGAGCGAAAAAATTTAGCGTCACGAAACTGCCCCAAATATGATGGGGACTGTTTGGGGGGTCAAGTAGGTCAAGGTAAAGCGCGTAACCGGGGTCCTAAAGCCGTGCGGATAGCGGGGGCCTCGATTTTGCCTTTCAGGGGTCCCAAATATGAAAATTCTGCACTATTGCCTTCATGGCGGTCTGACCCCCTTAAAACAGGTTTTTAGGGCTAAGGTCCACCTTAAACGCTGAGGAAACTTACATTCGGACCCGCTGGGACCTTTTTAGGCCAAAACTGGAGAAAAAAAATTTTCATGAAATTTTGAACTTTGCGACAGGTCCGCGTATGCAGAAAATGTCAGTTTTTGAGCGAAAAAATTTAGCGTCACGAAACTGCCCCAAATATGATGGGGACTGTTCGGGGGGTCAAGTAGGTCAAGGTAAAGCGCGTAACCGGGGTCCTAAAGCCGTGCGGATAGCGGGGGCCTCGATTTTGCGTTTCAGGGGTCCCAAATATGAAAAATCTGCACTATTGCCTTCATGGCGGTCTGACCCCCTTAAAACAGGTTTTTAGGGCTAAGGTCCACCTTAAACGCTGAGGAAATTTACATTCGGACCCGCTGGGACCTTTTTAGGCCAAAACTGGAGAAAAAATTTTTTCGTGAAATTTTGAACTTTGCGACAGGTCCGCGTATGCAGAAAATGTCAGTTTTTGAGCGAAAAAATTTAGCGTCACGAAACTGCCCCAAATATGATGGGGACTGTTCGGGGGGTCAAGTAGGTCAAGGTAAAGCGCGTAACCGGGGTCCTAAAGCCGTGCGGATAGCGGGGGCCTCGATTTTGCGTTTCAGGGGTCCCAAATATGAAAAATCTGCACTATTGCCTTCATGGCGGTCTGACCCCCTTAAAACAGGTTTTTAGGGCTAAGGTCCACCTTAAACGCTGAGGAAACTTACATTCGGACCCGCTGGGACCTTTTTAGGCCAAAACTGGAGAAAAAATTTTTTCGTGAAATTTTGAACTTTGCGACAGGTCCGCGTATGCAGAAAATTCAAGAAATTGCAAATTTTGGTGCGGAGGATTCAGAGTCGCCAAACGGGCTGGTTGGTGGGTGGGGTTGGTCGGTGATGTCAAATCCGTCAAGGAAACGCGCATAACCAGGGTTCGCAAGTCAAACAGGAAAGCGTGAGGCCAGGTAATGTTTCTCAATGGTTTCCTACTGTAATTAACAGGGATACTCAGTTCTATTCATCTCAGAGGTGTGAAAGCCCAGCCACACACGTGTTTGCGGGCTATATACGTTGGAGATGGATTGGAACCGCCTATGAAATCCCCACTTTTGGCCTGGAAATGCCCCGGGATGACAATGTCATTGTCTCCCGGGGCATTTCCAGGCCAAAAGTGGGGATTTCATAGGCTTTATATTTAAGACTAGCCTAAACTGTCCTTGTTGGACAGGTGCGCGTATGCAGTCAATGTCAGTTTTTGAGCGAAAAAACTTAGAGTCATGAAACCGCCCCAGGGATGATGGGGTCTGTGCGGGGGGTCAAGTAGGTCAAGGTAAAGCGCGTAACCGGGGTCCTAAAGCGGTGCGGATAGCGGGGGCCTCGATTTTGCCTTTCAGGGGTCCCAAATATGAAAATTCCGCACTATTGCCTTCATGGCGGTCTGACCCCCTTAAAACAGGTTTTTAGGGCTAAGGTCCACCTTAAACGCTGAGGAAATTTACATTCGGACCCGCTGGGACCATTTTAGGCCAAAACTGGAGAAAAAAAATTTTCATGAAATTTTGAACTTTGCGACAGGTCCGCGTATGCAGAAAATGTCAGTTTTTGAGCGAAAAAATTTAGCGTCACGAAACTGCCCCAAATATGATGGGGACTGTTTGGGGGGTCAAGTAGGTCAAGGTAAAGCGCGTAACCGGGGTCCTAAAGCCGTGCGGATAGCGGGGGCCTCGATTTTGCCTTTCAGGGGTCCCAAATATGAAAATTCTGCACTATTGCCTTCATGGCGGTCTGACCCCCTTAAAACAGGTTTTTAGGGCTAAGGTCCACCTTAAACGCTGAGGAAACTTACATTCGGACCCGCTGGGACCTTTTTAGGCCAAAACTGGAGAAAAAAAATTTTCATGAAATTTTGAACTTTGCGACAGGTCCGCGTATGCAGAAAATGTCAGTTTTTGAGCGAAAAAATTTAGCGTCACGAAACTGCCCCAAATATGATGGGGACTGTTCGGGGGGTCAAGTAGGTCAAGGTAAAGCGCGTAACCGGGGTCCTAAAGCCGTGCGGATAGCGGGGGCCTCGATTTTGCGTTTCAGGGGTCCCAAATATGAAAAATCTGCACTATTGCCTTCATGGCGGTCTGACCCCCTTAAAACAGGTTTTTAGGGCTAAGGTCCACCTTAAACGCTGAGGAAATTTACATTCGGACCCGCTGGGACCTTTTTAGGCCAAAACTGGAGAAAAAATTTTTTCGTGAAATTTTGAACTTTGCGACAGGTCCGCGTATGCAGAAAATGTCAGTTTTTGAGCGAAAAAATTTAGCGTCACGAAACTGCCCCAAATATGATGGGGACTGTTCGGGGGGTCAAGTAGGTCAAGGTAAAGCGCGTAACCGGGGTCCTAAAGCCGTGCGGATAGCGGGGGCCTCGATTTTGCGTTTCAGGGGTCCCAAATATGAAAAATCTGCACTATTGCCTTCATGGCGGTCTGACCCCCTTAAAACAGGTTTTTAGGGCTAAGGTCCACCTTAAACGCTGAGGAAACTTACATTCGGACCCGCTGGGACCTTTTTAGGCCAAAACTGGAGAAAAAATTTTTTCGTGAAATTTTGAACTTTGCGACAGGTCCGCGTATGCAGAAAATTCAAGAAATTGCAAATTTTGGTGCGGAGGATTCAGAGTCGCCAAACGGGCTGGTTGGTGGGTGGGGTTGGTCGGTGATGTCAAATCCGTCAAGGAAACGCGCATAACCAGGGTTCGCAAGTCAAACAGGAAAGCGTGAGGCCAGGTAATGTTTCTCAATGGTTTCCTACTGTAATTAACAGGGATACTCAGTTCTATTCATCTCAGAGGTGTGAAAGCCCAGCCACACACGTGTTTGCGGGCTATATACGTTGGAGATGGATTGGAACCGCCTATGAAATCCCCACTTTTGGCCTGGAAATGCCCCGGGATGACAATGTCATTGTCTCCCGGGGCATTTCCAGGCCAAAAGTGGGGATTTCATAGGCTTTATATTTAAGACTAGCCTAAACTGTCCTTGTTGGACAGGTGCGCGTATGCAGTCAATGTCAGTTTTTGAGCGAAAAAACTTAGAGTCATGAAACCGCCCCAGGGATGATGGGGTCTGTGCGGGGGGTCAAGTAGGTCAAGGTAAAGCGCGTAACCGGGGTCCTAAAGCGGTGCGGATAGCGGGGGCCTCGATTTTGCCTTTCAGGGGTCCCAAATATGAAAATTCCGCACTATTGCCTTCATGGCGGTCTGACCCCCTTAAAACAGGTTTTTAGGGCTAAGGTCCACCTTAAACGCTGAGGAAATTTACATTCGGACCCGCTGGGACCATTTTAGGCCAAAACTGGAGAAAAAAAATTTTCATGAAATTTTGAACTTTGCGACAGGTCCGCGTATGCAGAAAATGTCAGTTTTTGAGCGAAAAAATTTAGCGTCACGAAACTGCCCCAAATATGATGGGGACTGTTTGGGGGGTCAAGTAGGTCAAGGTAAAGCGCGTAACCGGGGTCCTAAAGCCGTGCGGATAGCGGGGGCCTCGATTTTGCCTTTCAGGGGTCCCAAATATGAAAATTCTGCACTATTGCCTTCATGGCGGTCTGACCCCCTTAAAACAGGTTTTTAGGGCTAAGGTCCACCTTAAACGCTGAGGAAACTTACATTCGGACCCGCTGGGACCTTTTTAGGCCAAAACTGGAGAAAAAAAATTTTCATGAAATTTTGAACTTTGCGACAGGTCCGCGTATGCAGAAAATGTCAGTTTTTGAGCGAAAAAATTTAGCGTCACGAAACTGCCCCAAATATGATGGGGACTGTTCGGGGGGTCAAGTAGGTCAAGGTAAAGCGCGTAACCGGGGTCCTAAAGCCGTGCGGATAGCGGGGGCCTCGATTTTGCGTTTCAGGGGTCCCAAATATGAAAAATCTGCACTATTGCCTTCATGGCGGTCTGACCCCCTTAAAACAGGTTTTTAGGGCTAAGGTCCACCTTAAACGCTGAGGAAATTTACATTCGGACCCGCTGGGACCTTTTTAGGCCAAAACTGGAGAAAAAATTTTTTCGTGAAATTTTGAACTTTGCGACAGGTCCGCGTATGCAGAAAATGTCAGTTTTTGAGCGAAAAAATTTAGCGTCACGAAACTGCCCCAAATATGATGGGGACTGTTCGGGGGGTCAAGTAGGTCAAGGTAAAGCGCGTAACCGGGGTCCTAAAGCCGTGCGGATAGCGGGGGCCTCGATTTTGCGTTTCAGGGGTCCCAAATATGAAAAATCTGCACTATTGCCTTCATGGCGGTCTGACCCCCTTAAAACAGGTTTTTAGGGCTAAGGTCCACCTTAAACGCTGAGGAAACTTACATTCGGACCCGCTGGGACCTTTTTAGGCCAAAACTGGAGAAAAAATTTTTTCGTGAAATTTTGAACTTTGCGACAGGTCCGCGTATGCAGAAAATTCAAGAAATTGCAAATTTTGGTGCGGAGGATTCAGAGTCGCCAAACGGGCTGGTTGGTGGGTGGGGTTGGTCGGTGATGTCAAATCCGTCAAGGAAACGCGCATAACCAGGGTTCGCAAGTCAAACAGGAAAGCGTGAGGCCAGGTAATGTTTCTCAATGGTTTCCTACTGTAATTAACAGGGATACTCAGTTCTATTCATCTCAGAGGTGTGAAAGCCCAGCCACACACGTGTTTGCGGGCTATATACGTTGGAGATGGATTGGAACCGCCTATGAAATCCCCACTTTTGGCCTGGAAATGCCCCGGGATGACAATGTCATTGTCTCCCGGGGCATTTCCAGGCCAAAAGTGGGGATTTCATAGGCTTTATATTTAAGACTAGCCTAAACTGTCCTTGTTGGACAGGTGCGCGTATGCAGTCAATGTCAGTTTTTGAGCGAAAAAACTTAGAGTCATGAAACCGCCCCAGGGATGATGGGGTCTGTGCGGGGGGTCAAGTAGGTCAAGGTAAAGCGCGTAACCGGGGTCCTAAAGCGGTGCGGATAGCGGGGGCCTCGATTTTGCCTTTCAGGGGTCCCAAATATGAAAATTCCGCACTATTGCCTTCATGGCGGTCTGACCCCCTTAAAACAGGTTTTTAGGGCTAAGGTCCACCTTAAACGCTGAGGAAATTTACATTCGGACCCGCTGGGACCATTTTAGGCCAAAACTGGAGAAAAAAAATTTTCATGAAATTTTGAACTTTGCGACAGGTCCGCGTATGCAGAAAATGTCAGTTTTTGAGCGAAAAAATTTAGCGTCACGAAACTGCCCCAAATATGATGGGGACTGTTTGGGGGGTCAAGTAGGTCAAGGTAAAGCGCGTAACCGGGGTCCTAAAGCCGTGCGGATAGCGGGGGCCTCGATTTTGCCTTTCAGGGGTCCCAAATATGAAAATTCTGCACTATTGCCTTCATGGCGGTCTGACCCCCTTAAAACAGGTTTTTAGGGCTAAGGTCCACCTTAAACGCTGAGGAAACTTACATTCGGACCCGCTGGGACCTTTTTAGGCCAAAACTGGAGAAAAAAAATTTTCATGAAATTTTGAACTTTGCGACAGGTCCGCGTATGCAGAAAATGTCAGTTTTTGAGCGAAAAAATTTAGCGTCACGAAACTGCCCCAAATATGATGGGGACTGTTCGGGGGGTCAAGTAGGTCAAGGTAAAGCGCGTAACCGGGGTCCTAAAGCCGTGCGGATAGCGGGGGCCTCGATTTTGCGTTTCAGGGGTCCCAAATATGAAAAATCTGCACTATTGCCTTCATGGCGGTCTGACCCCCTTAAAACAGGTTTTTAGGGCTAAGGTCCACCTTAAACGCTGAGGAAATTTACATTCGGACCCGCTGGGACCTTTTTAGGCCAAAACTGGAGAAAAAATTTTTTCGTGAAATTTTGAACTTTGCGACAGGTCCGCGTATGCAGAAAATGTCAGTTTTTGAGCGAAAAAATTTAGCGTCACGAAACTGCCCCAAATATGATGGGGACTGTTCGGGGGGTCAAGTAGGTCAAGGTAAAGCGCGTAACCGGGGTCCTAAAGCCGTGCGGATAGCGGGGGCCTCGATTTTGCGTTTCAGGGGTCCCAAATATGAAAAATCTGCACTATTGCCTTCATGGCGGTCTGACCCCCTTAAAACAGGTTTTTAGGGCTAAGGTCCACCTTAAACGCTGAGGAAACTTACATTCGGACCCGCTGGGACCTTTTTAGGCCAAAACTGGAGAAAAAATTTTTTCGTGAAATTTTGAACTTTGCGACAGGTCCGCGTATGCAGAAAATTCAAGAAATTGCAAATTTTGGTGCGGAGGATTCAGAGTCGCCAAACGGGCTGGTTGGTGGGTGGGGTTGGTCGGTGATGTCAAATCCGTCAAGGAAACGCGCATAACCAGGGTTCGCAAGTCAAACAGGAAAGCGTGAGGCCAGGTAATGTTTCTCAATGGTTTCCTACTGTAATTAACAGGGATACTCAGTTCTATTCATCTCAGAGGTGTGAAAGCCCAGCCACACACGTGTTTGCGGGCTATATACGTTGGAGATGGATTGGAACCGCCTATGAAATCCCCACTTTTGGCCTGGAAATGCCCCGGGATGACAATGTCATTGTCTCCCGGGGCATTTCCAGGCCAAAAGTGGGGATTTCATAGGCTTTATATTTAAGACTAGCCTAAACTGTCCTTGTTGGACAGGTGCGCGTATGCAGTCAATGTCAGTTTTTGAGCGAAAAAACTTAGAGTCATGAAACCGCCCCAGGGATGATGGGGTCTGTGCGGGGGGTCAAGTAGGTCAAGGTAAAGCGCGTAACCGGGGTCCTAAAGCGGTGCGGATAGCGGGGGCCTCGATTTTGCCTTTCAGGGGTCCCAAATATGAAAATTCCGCACTATTGCCTTCATGGCGGTCTGACCCCCTTAAAACAGGTTTTTAGGGCTAAGGTCCACCTTAAACGCTGAGGAAATTTACATTCGGACCCGCTGGGACCATTTTAGGCCAAAACTGGAGAAAAAAAATTTTCATGAAATTTTGAACTTTGCGACAGGTCCGCGTATGCAGAAAATGTCAGTTTTTGAGCGAAAAAATTTAGCGTCACGAAACTGCCCCAAATATGATGGGGACTGTTTGGGGGGTCAAGTAGGTCAAGGTAAAGCGCGTAACCGGGGTCCTAAAGCCGTGCGGATAGCGGGGGCCTCGATTTTGCCTTTCAGGGGTCCCAAATATGAAAATTCTGCACTATTGCCTTCATGGCGGTCTGACCCCCTTAAAACAGGTTTTTAGGGCTAAGGTCCACCTTAAACGCTGAGGAAACTTACATTCGGACCCGCTGGGACCTTTTTAGGCCAAAACTGGAGAAAAAAAATTTTCATGAAATTTTGAACTTTGCGACAGGTCCGCGTATGCAGAAAATGTCAGTTTTTGAGCGAAAAAATTTAGCGTCACGAAACTGCCCCAAATATGATGGGGACTGTTCGGGGGGTCAAGTAGGTCAAGGTAAAGCGCGTAACCGGGGTCCTAAAGCCGTGCGGATAGCGGGGGCCTCGATTTTGCGTTTCAGGGGTCCCAAATATGAAAAATCTGCACTATTGCCTTCATGGCGGTCTGACCCCCTTAAAACAGGTTTTTAGGGCTAAGGTCCACCTTAAACGCTGAGGAAATTTACATTCGGACCCGCTGGGACCTTTTTAGGCCAAAACTGGAGAAAAAATTTTTTCGTGAAATTTTGAACTTT
This sequence comes from Mactra quadrangularis, assembly GCA_025267735.1. Classification (NCBI taxonomy): domain Eukaryota; kingdom Metazoa; phylum Mollusca; class Bivalvia; order Venerida; family Mactridae; genus Mactra; species Mactra quadrangularis. The sequence goes on from JAMOLF010000080.1 coordinate 26,539, forward strand.
GCGACAGGTCCGCGTATGCAGAAAATGTCAGTTTTTGAGCGAAAAAATTTAGCGTCACGAAACTGCCCCAAATATGATGGGGACTGTTCGGGGGGTCAAGTAGGTCAAGGTAAAGCGCGTAACCGGGGTCCTAAAGCCGTGCGGATAGCGGGGGCCTCGATTTTGCGTTTCAGGGGTCCCAAATATGAAAAATCTGCACTATTGCCTTCATGGCGGTCTGACCCCCTTAAAACAGGTTTTTAGGGCTAAGGTCCACCTTAAACGCTGAGGAAACTTACATTCGGACCCGCTGGGACCTTTTTAGGCCAAAACTGGAGAAAAAATTTTTTCGTGAAATTTTGAACTTTGCGACAGGTCCGCGTATGCAGAAAATTCAAGAAATTGCAAATTTTGGTGCGGAGGATTCAGAGTCGCCAAACGGGCTGGTTGGTGGGTGGGGTTGGTCGGTGATGTCAAATCCGTCAAGGAAACGCGCATAACCAGGGTTCGCAAGTCAAACAGGAAAGCGTGAGGCCAGGTAATGTTTCTCAATGGTTTCCTACTGTAATTAACAGGGATACTCAGTTCTATTCATCTCAGAGGTGTGAAAGCCCAGCCACACACGTGTTTGCGGGCTATATACGTTGGAGATGGATTGGAACCGCCTATGAAATCCCCACTTTTGGCCTGGAAATGCCCCGGGATGACAATGTCATTGTCTCCCGGGGCATTTCCAGGCCAAAAGTGGGGATTTCATAGGCTTTATATTTAAGACTAGCCTAAACTGTCCTTGTTGGACAGGTGCGCGTATGCAGTCAATGTCAGTTTTTGAGCGAAAAAACTTAGAGTCATGAAACCGCCCCAGGGATGATGGGGTCTGTGCGGGGGGTCAAGTAGGTCAAGGTAAAGCGCGTAACCGGGGTCCTAAAGCGGTGCGGATAGCGGGGGCCTCGATTTTGCCTTTCAGGGGTCCCAAATATGAAAATTCCGCACTATTGCCTTCATGGCGGTCTGACCCCCTTAAAACAGGTTTTTAGGGCTAAGGTCCACCTTAAACGCTGAGGAAATTTACATTCGGACCCGCTGGGACCATTTTAGGCCAAAACTGGAGAAAAAAAATTTTCATGAAATTTTGAACTTTGCGACAGGTCCGCGTATGCAGAAAATGTCAGTTTTTGAGCGAAAAAATTTAGCGTCACGAAACTGCCCCAAATATGATGGGGACTGTTTGGGGGGTCAAGTAGGTCAAGGTAAAGCGCGTAACCGGGGTCCTAAAGCCGTGCGGATAGCGGGGGCCTCGATTTTGCCTTTCAGGGGTCCCAAATATGAAAATTCTGCACTATTGCCTTCATGGCGGTCTGACCCCCTTAAAACAGGTTTTTAGGGCTAAGGTCCACCTTAAACGCTGAGGAAACTTACATTCGGACCCGCTGGGACCTTTTTAGGCCAAAACTGGAGAAAAAAAATTTTCATGAAATTTTGAACTTTGCGACAGGTCCGCGTATGCAGAAAATGTCAGTTTTTGAGCGAAAAAATTTAGCGTCACGAAACTGCCCCAAATATGATGGGGACTGTTCGGGGGGTCAAGTAGGTCAAGGTAAAGCGCGTAACCGGGGTCCTAAAGCCGTGCGGATAGCGGGGGCCTCGATTTTGCGTTTCAGGGGTCCCAAATATGAAAAATCTGCACTATTGCCTTCATGGCGGTCTGACCCCCTTAAAACAGGTTTTTAGGGCTAAGGTCCACCTTAAACGCTGAGGAAATTTACATTCGGACCCGCTGGGACCTTTTTAGGCCAAAACTGGAGAAAAAATTTTTTCGTGAAATTTTGAACTTTGCGACAGGTCCGCGTATGCAGAAAATGTCAGTTTTTGAGCGAAAAAATTTAGCGTCACGAAACTGCCCCAAATATGATGGGGACTGTTCGGGGGGTCAAGTAGGTCAAGGTAAAGCGCGTAACCGGGGTCCTAAAGCCGTGCGGATAGCGGGGGCCTCGATTTTGCGTTTCAGGGGTCCCAAATATGAAAAATCTGCACTATTGCCTTCATGGCGGTCTGACCCCCTTAAAACAGGTTTTTAGGGCTAAGGTCCACCTTAAACGCTGAGGAAACTTACATTCGGACCCGCTGGGACCTTTTTAGGCCAAAACTGGAGAAAAAATTTTTTCGTGAAATTTTGAACTTTGCGACAGGTCCGCGTATGCAGAAAATTCAAGAAATTGCAAATTTTGGTGCGGAGGATTCAGAGTCGCCAAACGGGCTGGTTGGTGGGTGGGGTTGGTCGGTGATGTCAAATCCGTCAAGGAAACGCGCATAACCAGGGTTCGCAAGTCAAACAGGAAAGCGTGAGGCCAGGTAATGTTTCTCAATGGTTTCCTACTGTAATTAACAGGGATACTCAGTTCTATTCATCTCAGAGGTGTGAAAGCCCAGCCACACACGTGTTTGCGGGCTATATACGTTGGAGATGGATTGGAACCGCCTATGAAATCCCCACTTTTGGCCTGGAAATGCCCCGGGATGACAATGTCATTGTCTCCCGGGGCATTTCCAGGCCAAAAGTGGGGATTTCATAGGCTTTATATTTAAGACTAGCCTAAACTGTCCTTGTTGGACAGGTGCGCGTATGCAGTCAATGTCAGTTTTTGAGCGAAAAAACTTAGAGTCATGAAACCGCCCCAGGGATGATGGGGTCTGTGCGGGGGGTCAAGTAGGTCAAGGTAAAGCGCGTAACCGGGGTCCTAAAGCGGTGCGGATAGCGGGGGCCTCGATTTTGCCTTTCAGGGGTCCCAAATATGAAAATTCCGCACTATTGCCTTCATGGCGGTCTGACCCCCTTAAAACAGGTTTTTAGGGCTAAGGTCCACCTTAAACGCTGAGGAAATTTACATTCGGACCCGCTGGGACCATTTTAGGCCAAAACTGGAGAAAAAAAATTTTCATGAAATTTTGAACTTTGCGACAGGTCCGCGTATGCAGAAAATGTCAGTTTTTGAGCGAAAAAATTTAGCGTCACGAAACTGCCCCAAATATGATGGGGACTGTTTGGGGGGTCAAGTAGGTCAAGGTAAAGCGCGTAACCGGGGTCCTAAAGCCGTGCGGATAGCGGGGGCCTCGATTTTGCCTTTCAGGGGTCCCAAATATGAAAATTCTGCACTATTGCCTTCATGGCGGTCTGACCCCCTTAAAACAGGTTTTTAGGGCTAAGGTCCACCTTAAACGCTGAGGAAACTTACATTCGGACCCGCTGGGACCTTTTTAGGCCAAAACTGGAGAAAAAAAATTTTCATGAAATTTTGAACTTTGCGACAGGTCCGCGTATGCAGAAAATGTCAGTTTTTGAGCGAAAAAATTTAGCGTCACGAAACTGCCCCAAATATGATGGGGACTGTTCGGGGGGTCAAGTAGGTCAAGGTAAAGCGCGTAACCGGGGTCCTAAAGCCGTGCGGATAGCGGGGGCCTCGATTTTGCGTTTCAGGGGTCCCAAATATGAAAAATCTGCACTATTGCCTTCATGGCGGTCTGACCCCCTTAAAACAGGTTTTTAGGGCTAAGGTCCACCTTAAACGCTGAGGAAATTTACATTCGGACCCGCTGGGACCTTTTTAGGCCAAAACTGGAGAAAAAATTTTTTCGTGAAATTTTGAACTTTGCGACAGGTCCGCGTATGCAGAAAATGTCAGTTTTTGAGCGAAAAAATTTAGCGTCACGAAACTGCCCCAAATATGATGGGGACTGTTCGGGGGGTCAAGTAGGTCAAGGTAAAGCGCGTAACCGGGGTCCTAAAGCCGTGCGGATAGCGGGGGCCTCGATTTTGCGTTTCAGGGGTCCCAAATATGAAAAATCTGCACTATTGCCTTCATGGCGGTCTGACCCCCTTAAAACAGGTTTTTAGGGCTAAGGTCCACCTTAAACGCTGAGGAAACTTACATTCGGACCCGCTGGGACCTTTTTAGGCCAAAACTGGAGAAAAAATTTTTTCGTGAAATTTTGAACTTTGCGACAGGTCCGCGTATGCAGAAAATTCAAGAAATTGCAAATTTTGGTGCGGAGGATTCAGAGTCGCCAAACGGGCTGGTTGGTGGGTGGGGTTGGTCGGTGATGTCAAATCCGTCAAGGAAACGCGCATAACCAGGGTTCGCAAGTCAAACAGGAAAGCGTGAGGCCAGGTAATGTTTCTCAATGGTTTCCTACTGTAATTAACAGGGATACTCAGTTCTATTCATCTCAGAGGTGTGAAAGCCCAGCCACACACGTGTTTGCGGGCTATATACGTTGGAGATGGATTGGAACCGCCTATGAAATCCCCACTTTTGGCCTGGAAATGCCCCGGGATGACAATGTCATTGTCTCCCGGGGCATTTCCAGGCCAAAAGTGGGGATTTCATAGGCTTTATATTTAAGACTAGCCTAAACTGTCCTTGTTGGACAGGTGCGCGTATGCAGTCAATGTCAGTTTTTGAGCGAAAAAACTTAGAGTCATGAAACCGCCCCAGGGATGATGGGGTCTGTGCGGGGGGTCAAGTAGGTCAAGGTAAAGCGCGTAACCGGGGTCCTAAAGCGGTGCGGATAGCGGGGGCCTCGATTTTGCCTTTCAGGGGTCCCAAATATGAAAATTCCGCACTATTGCCTTCATGGCGGTCTGACCCCCTTAAAACAGGTTTTTAGGGCTAAGGTCCACCTTAAACGCTGAGGAAATTTACATTCGGACCCGCTGGGACCATTTTAGGCCAAAACTGGAGAAAAAAAATTTTCATGAAATTTTGAACTTTGCGACAGGTCCGCGTATGCAGAAAATGTCAGTTTTTGAGCGAAAAAATTTAGCGTCACGAAACTGCCCCAAATATGATGGG
>JAMOLF010000081.1:0-31168 GCA_025267735.1 Mactra quadrangularis
AAGAAATTCGTGAAGTATAAGAAATAAGATTTTCTAATTGATCAAAAGTAATTGATTTTGAATGAGAAGGAAAGTCATCAATTCCTGATGATTCATTATGTAAAGCAAATATTGATCCTCCGAAATTATCAAGAGTAATTACCTCTTTATTTTTTAGTATCACTGGATCATTTTTTAAAGATTGATATACAAAGTCTGTTATTTGTTGTCTTTGCTGTTTATTGGGTCTACCTTTTATTTTGAAATGGTTTTTTATATAATAAATTCCTAATTTAACTGATTTAGTTGTTGTTTGATCTTCGTGTCCACTAATTCAAGAAGCTATTTCAATACTTACTCCTCCCATGTCGCAAACATTTCCTGAGTGAATTAAACTTGTACTTGTAACGCCTAATAAAGATAATTCAGCTTCTTTTTTTGCAGCTAATTCGACAATATCTTCAATTTCTAATTCTTGAGTTCAATAGTTTAATAAATATTCTTTTTTCTCTGGATTTAATCTTCTAAATCATTTAGTAGTTAAAATGGTGATTTTTTTTCTAGGGATATCATATAAATTACATAAATTCACAAACTCCTTAAATACATCTTTTATATCTTTTATTAATTCAAAATCTAAATCACCATCTACAATTTTTTCAATTAAAACCATTTTTTCTTCTTTAGTTGCAACTTTAACAAAATTAAGATTAAATTGTGTATTTTTTTCTTTATATATACCTAATTTTAAAGAACCACTACCAGCATCAATAACTGCTCTATAACGATTTACTGACATTAGAACAATACCTCTTGAATCACTTTTTCACTTTGTTCTGAAGATAGTTTTTTAGGTAATTTTTCTATTAATTGTTTTAAGCCATAAGTTTCATAAAAATTTCTTAAGTTTTCAACCTGATTGCCTCCATATGCTAAATCATCTATTTTAAAATCTAATTTCATATCTGTAATAATAGTTGCTATTTTTTTGCATAATAATGCCATATCTTTTGATTTTAAAACTTTTTCTCTGTGTGAATTAGAAAGTTCATCAACAGAAGTAATAATTTTTTGTAAAGAACCATATTTTTTTAATAATTTAATTCCAGTTTTTTCACCCATTCCATCAATGCCTTTTAAATTATCAGAAGAATCTCCTTCAATACCTTTTAAGTCAATTAATTGTTGTGGTGTTAATCCATCATATTTTTCCGAAAATATTGTGGGAGTAATTTCTTGAATTTCGCCTTTATTCTTAATTCATTGAATAGTTATATTATTATCTATTAATTGGAACAAGTCTTTATCTGATGAAAAACAGTGCACTTCATATCCTTCAGCAGCTGATTTTTTAGCTAAAGTACCAATAATATCATCAGCTTCATATCCTTCACAAGAATAAACATTTAATCCTTGATGTTTTAGCATTTCTTTAATAGGTGATATTTGTTGAATTAGTTCATAAGGAGTAGGTTGCCTTCCTGCTTTGTAGTTTTCTAATTGTTCATGTCTTATTGTTTTTGATGGTTCATCAAAAGCAACTAATACATAATCTGGTTTATAAACTTTCAAAATTTTATCAATCATTTTATTCATCGTTAATAAGGCATTGATTGGAAATCCTTCTTTATTTCTCATTATATTTCCATTAAATGCACTTGCATAATAAGCTCTAAACAAAATAGAATTTCCATCAATTAAAGCAATTTTTTTATTCATCTTCATCATCCATATCCACAATATCTTCAATTACTAAAGATATTTTATTTTTCTTAACTTCAATTAACTTAGTTTGCTTTTCAGATAATTTTTCAATTATTTTTCAATTACCAGAAAACGCTACCACATCAGCTATAGCCGTTTCATCACTAATAGTGATAAAAGCCATATTACTACCATTTTTTGTTGTAGTTTTTTAATTCTATCAATATTTACAAAAATTTTGTAATATTTATTAAGTTCACCACCTATAACATCGATTAAATCAGTATATTGTATACCTTTTTCATCTAATCTCTCTTTTAACAGAGATATTCTATGATATTTTAAATTAAACCCTAATGTTTCTTTTTCTTGAATAGTTTCTAGTTCTTCATCACTATTTTCATGATTAAAATTAGGTTCAGGCATTAAATCGAAATTAATTACTTTTTTTGTTTTGTTATAAACTATGTCCTTATAGTTCATTGCAGTTCTTAAATTTTTAAATGCTTCTGTTCTATTAACCCCGATTTCATCTAATGCACCAGATCAAATTAATGATTCTATTGCTTTTGAATTTACACCGTTAACAGATAGTCTAACAATTGTTTTAAAATAACTATCATATGGTTTTTTCATCCTATCTTGAACTAATTTAATAAGTGCAGATTGGCCAAAATTTTTCAATCCTGATAGTGGGAACCTAAGTGCATTTCCTTCAATAGAAAATTTATGAAATGAATGATTTATTGATGGGTTTAAAATCTTAATTCCATACTTTTTAGCTTCCATAATATATTCAGCAGTTTTTGTTTCATTTCCCACAACAGATGAAAGTAATGAAGCCATAAATTCTAATGGATAATTAGCTTTTAAATAAGCCAATCAATAACCAATAATTGCATATGCAATGGAATGTGATTTATTAAATCCATATAATGCAAATTTATAGATATAATCGAAAATTTCTTTTGCTTTTGTTTCAGAGTAACCGTTTTCAATTGCGCCTTTAATAAATTCTAATTTTAAAGAACTCATTTTATCAAGATCTTTTTTTCCCATTGATCTTCTTAAGATATCTGATTTACCAAGTGTAAAATTAGCAACTTTTTGAGCAATATTCATTACTTGTTCTTGATACACAATTATTCCATATGTACTTTTTAGAATTTCTTTTAAGCTTTTATGTACATAGGTAATTTCTTGTTTATTATGTTTTCTAGCAACAAAATCAGGAATATTTTCTTGGGGTCCCGGTCTAAATAAAGCAGATGTTGCAGAAATATCTTCTAAATTACTAGGTTTTATGTTTTTTAAAACAGCTCTCATACCAGGTGATTCAAGTTGGAATATTCCTGAAGTCTTTGCTTGACATAACAATTTATAGGTTTTTTTATCGTTTAAAGGTAATTTATCTAAATCAATTTTAATATTTTTGTGCTTTTGGATTTTATTAACTACTTCTTTTAATACATTCAGGTTTCGCAATCCTAAAAAATCCATTTTAATTAGTCCTAATTCTTCTAAATAATCCATAGAATATTGAGACATTGTTGTATTATTTAAGCCTTTTTGTAACGGAACTCTTTTTGTCAATTCTTCTTCACATAAAATAATTCCAGCAGCATGTGTTCCCACTTGTCTTGGGCAATTCAATAATTCTTTTGTAATTTCAAATAATTCGGGATAATCTAGTGATTTTAATTGTAATAATGGCGATGATTTAATAGCTTCCTCTACTGTCATATCAGCAGAAGGAACTGCTTTACAAATTGTATCGATTTCCTTTATAGGGATTTGTAATATTCTCCCTATATCTCTTAAAGATGTTTTTATTTTCATTGTAGAAAATGTTGTTATGTGACAAACATGATTTAAACCATATTTATTAAAAATATATTCAATCACTCTTTCTCTTTCGAGATCTTCGATATCAATATCTATATCAGGCATTGACATACGTTCAGGGTTTAAAAATCTTTCAAAAAATAAATTAAACTTAATTGGATCTACAGTTGTAATTCCTAAAGAATATGATACTAATGACCCTGCAGCCGACCCTCTACCTGGGCCAATATAAATATTATTAGATTTGGCTCATTTAATAACATCTCATAAAATTAAAAAGTAATTTTCAAATCCTTTAGTGCATATTATGTCTAATTCATAATTTAGCCTATTGATGTATTTGTCAGGTACAACATCCGTACCTAACATTTGTGATAACCCATTCATACAGAGTGTTTCAAGATAGTTTTCGGGGCTAGTGTTTGAAGGTGTTTTAAATTTATATATATTCTTTTGAAATACAGGCATTTCGAACTTTAATAAACTTAAGAATCTTTCAGTATTCGCTAAGACAGTAGCAGAGTATTTTTTTTCGATTTGCATTGGTGTTAATAATGTTTGTGTTCCGCCCATTTTTAGCTCGTTTTTATCTATATGGGTTCCCTCACTAATGTGTTTCATTGCTTTAATCGCTTTTTCTTGTTCTGGAGAGTAATAAAGAGATTTATGTCAGACTATATCAGATGTTGAAAAAATATTATCGAATTTTCATGATGGCTTGATCACATCCGAATGTATAAGGACAATATTTTTGAAATCCGAAGTGATAAATGGGCCAATTTTTCCTTCTAAATTCATAACAGAAGAATGGTGCATTAAACGTTGATAACCTTCAAAATTTTTTGCAAATAATGCAATTTGACCATGCTCAGTCTCGAACTCAACACCTATTGCTGGTTTTACATTTCTTTCTTTGCACCTTTTTAAAAATTCTGGGATACCAAACATGACATTTTTATCACAGATAGAAGCATAAAAACTATTATTATTGGCAGAAAAATCCACTATCTCTTTTGGAGAAAGTAGAGATCCTAATAAGGTATAGTAACTTTTAACATTTATATTAATGAAATTCATATTTTTTATTATATATCTTGCTTAAACAAAAAATAAAAAAAGCGAACTATTTCGCTTTCTTTTGTTTTATAATTTGTTTTAAAAATTTTCTATCTGTTTTTTTTGAAGTTTGAGTTAATATATTTCTTAATTGCTCAATTGGGAGATCAGCAATGGGTTGAGCATTAATGTCGTAGTTATGAGCAGAAACAAGATCAATCCCATGTCCGGTTGGTCTGAATTCTTGAGTTTCTGAAGCTCTTTTTAAAACATCAATAATATCAGATTTTGACATTGCAATTGTGTCTTCTACTAACGTATCTTTAAAAGAATTACCTTCAAATGGCTCTTCTTTATACTCAACTTCAACTTTTAATTTATCATCATTCATAGTTATGTCCTCCCTTAGATTATAGAACATTTTATCACATGTGTTTAATTTTATGTCTAACTTGTCTAATCACTAAGTGATAAAAAATATACAAGCTACTTCACCAAATCTTCTAATTTTTTTATTAAATTTCTAAATTCATCCAAATCACTTACAGTGGCTCCGGACGCATTTGAATGTCCACCACCATTGAATTGAGAAGCGATATGGTTTATTTGTATTCCATTACTTCTTATTGATACTCTTCAATATTGATTTTCCGGTTCAAAATAAGTTATTACTCAAATTGGATATCCCTCAATATCAGATAGCGCATACACATTTTTTAATTTATGTTCTGGAAGTTGAATTAATTCTCTAATATTTTTAGGTAAAATAGTGTATACTACACCTTTTCCATAATGAGCACTTGATAAAATTAAACTTAATAATTTAACATCATTTAGTTGTCTTTTATATATCACATTATATATTTTTGAAGCTTCTACACCGCCAGAAATACATCATTCAGCAGCTCTAAAAGTACTTGCGGAAGGATTATATTTAAACCTTCCAGTATCACTTACCAACCCTGTATAAAGAGGAATTAGAGAATCAATCGGAGATTCATATAATTCTTTAAAACGAATCATTAAATCTACCAATAACATTTCTGCTGTAGCGCCTTTAGTAGTATCAACAATATTGATATCTCCATATGGGGATTCATTTGGATGATGATCAATTTTAATAATTTTATTACATAACTTTCATCTTGGATCGAAAATTCTGTCAGAATTTGCAGTATCAACAACTAAACCTAATGAACCTTCAATAAATTCATCACCAATATCTTTGCAATAACCTCTTAAATGCTCTGGAACTGCATCTATAGTTAAACCTTGATGAGCGACTGCTATTGGTACTTTAAAATTACTCTTTATTCATCTTTCAAGCCCTCAAGCACTTCCGAAAGCATCAGGGTCTGGTCTTTTGTGAAAGAATATTGTGATTCTCCTGGCCTTTTTTATTTCTTTAATTAATTCTTCAAACATTTTTATCTCCTTAGTGATTGAATTTTTGATCTCTCAATACTATGTTTTATTTTTTCGATTGCTGGAACAAGTATTGAAAGTGATGATTCATAATCATGATTATAATAATCAATTTCCGCAGAAGAAACAATCGATTTGATTTCTTCATCTTCATATCTGTATCTATTTATGAAAATAAGTGCTTTCTCATTTAGATATTTAGCTTGTGAAGTTGTAGTGATATCTTCTCAAATTGAATATGCATCTTCTTTGATAATATCAAGTTCTTGGATTAAAGATTCCATTTTCGAACTTGTTTTAGCTTGTTGTTCTAATGCTGATATTTGTTTTTTTATTCCGTTAACAACAGGCAAGTGTCTCTCAACAATTACCTCATCTTCAAAACGTCTAATTAAAACTTCTAGCTCTAATAAAAATATTTTTGTTGATTGCATTTCATCTAACAAATTCTTTCTATCGCCAGTTTTTGAATCTAAAGATTTTGATAGTTCTTTAACTTGATTTTTGAATTCTTGAATATCGCCAGCTAAGTCTGAAATTAACTTGAATTCTTTTGAAGGAAGTTCGGGTTTTCTTTTTGGAGATGATAAATATTGATGCATATTAATCAATCTTTTTGAAATTAAGGTAATGTTATCTTTAATCCTTGTTTCTTCTGGAGAAAGTGTGTTGGTGTTTATCATATCTTTAATTTCTTCTCTTAAGATTTTCAAGATTCTTAATGATAAATAGGCATTTTTTAATTGATTAGACATTTCCTCTTTAACAATTTTACTACCTTCAATTTCTAAATCCATTAACTGACATACTGAGTCTAAATGATTTGCATAACTTAATAAATACATTCTTGTTGATTTTCATTTAAATTGAGAAAGTAAATTATCAATTTGAGTTTCTAATTCTTCATTAATCTTTCTTACTTCATTAATCTGCATTTTCTGTCTAATAATAAAAGGTATTTTTGCTGATCTCTCATTTAATTCCTTTTCTTTTTGCGGAATAATTGTTCTGGTTAATAATGTGATAACAGGGACTAATCTAATTGCATTTAATAATTCTTTTAAATGATGTTTTATTTGCCTTAATATTATTTCTATTCTTTCTAAATTAACAATTTCAAAAGCCTCAGAATATTCTTCAAATAATTTATCTATTCTACGAATAAATCTTTCAATATGTGGGTTTTTGTATTTAAAGATAATACTTTCACGTTGAGATATACCCATTAATTTATTAAATAATAAGTTTAATTCTCAATGAACTTTATTATTGTTTTTATACACTTGAGTGATTTCATACATTTTCTTTGGAACCATTTCGAGTTCAATTTCAAGAATATTTAGATTTTTTTCTGTATCTTCAAGTACAACATTAACATCTTTAAAATTATTTTTCATAATCAATTTTGATAAAGATTTAATTGAAACATAAACTTCATTTCTGATCCCATCATTTATATGTTTAATAGATTTGGATAATTCCACATAAGGATATTGAAATAGAGAATTTTGCGATGCATATTCTCTCAATATATCTAGTTCATTGTTTAATTCTTCGAACCCTAATTTGTTATAACGTTCCATTAAAGATCATTGTCTTTTTTTCAATGAGTAAAATTTAATCGTTAAGTAAGTTAAGAAAAATAAACATATTCCGCCTATTGATGTTAAAGATATAGTTATATAAAAAAGTATTGTATGTGCCATTATTACTTTAATATTATATTACTTACAACCCATCCTTTATTTAATTTTAGTATTAACTTGTAAAATGTTAAGCCATGTATTATAATACATATGCATTTAGCAGTAATTAGAAAGAGATTAATCATATTTATTGACTACAGTTTTACAATGAGGATAGCTGCATTCCGGACGTATTAGCAATAAATCAACTAATTAAATTCTAATATTCTTTATGCTTATATAAAATATAAGGAGAAAAAATGAGATATACAGGACCAATTTTTAAAAAATCTAGAAGATACGGTTTCTCCATTCTTGAAAATAACAAAGAATTTGTTAAAGGGAAAAAAAGAACTACACCACCAGGGCAACATGGAACTAAGAGAGTTAAGTTATCAAACTACGGTGTTCAGTTACATGAAAAACAAAAAGTTCAATATATGTATGGAATTACTGAAAGACAATTAAGAAATACATATGCAAGAGCAAAAAGTTTATCAGGTATTGTCGGGGAAAATCTATTAATCTTATTAGAAACAAGATTAGATAATGTTGTTTTTAAAGCAGGATTTGCACCAACAAGAAAATCTGCAAGACAATTAGTCGCTCACGGACACATTAAGTTAAATGGTAAAAAAGCAGACATTCCATCAATGCACGTTTCAACAGGAGATGTTATCACTATAAAAGAAAAATCAAATGAATTACCATTAATTGTTGAAACATTAAATTCAATTAAGCCAGCTCCATTCATTGAAATTGATAAAGCGAACAAAAAAGCTACTTTAGTTAGAAATCCTGAAAGAAGCGAATTAAATCAAGAATTAAAAGAACAATTAGTTGTTGAATGATATAACAGAATTGTTTAATCATTGCACTCGAAAGGGTGTTTTTTTATTTTAAAAAATGGATTGTTATTCTTTCTGAATTTTCAACACATTCATAGTAAGATAAAGTATTATATATTAAGGAGTGCCATATGGAGAAACCAACTTTAAATTCAATTAGTGAATGATTTAAACAAAAACCAATTGATATTGATGAGAAAATTCCTGCAATTCATATTGAAGGATATACAAAAAAATTTGGGAGATTTACGGCAAATAAAGATGTTTCATTTAATGTTGGGCATGGAGTTATTCATGGTTTTATAGGGCCGAATGGTTCAGGTAAGACAACCACTATTAAAACTATCATTGGTGCATATACTTTGCAAAAAGGAACAGTTTTAATAAATGGTAATAAACCAGGGACTCAAAGCGCTAATTCATTAATCGGATATATTCCTGAAAGAGCAAGTTTTCCGAAACATTTAAATACTAGAGAATATTTAGTTGCAATGGGTGAATTATCTGGTGTTAGAACAAAAATTGCTAAAAAAAGAGCAAAAGATATATTAAAAAACTTAGGATTATGAGAAATGTCCAAAAGAAATCCAACTAAGTTTTCATCAGGTATGCAAAAGAAAATTTTGCTAGCTCAAGCATTAATGCATGATCCTTCAATTTTAATTCTTGATGAACCTGCAGCCAATCTTGATCCGACAGCTAGAAAAGATTTATTTGATCAATTGAAAAAAATTAGAGATTCAGGTAAAACCATTTTAATCTCTTCTCATATACTGTCAGAATTAGAAAGATTAATTCATGAAGTTACTTTCTTATTTTATGGTGAAATACTTTACACTGGAACTGTTGAAGATTTACAGAAAGATGAAAAATATATATTTGTAAAAACTACAAATAATCGTTCTACCAAAAAAATATTAGAAAAAAATGATTATAAAATTTCAGGGGATTTAAAAACTGAATTGATTGTTTTAAGTGAATCTAAAAATCCAAATCATAATAGAATTATTGATATTCTAAGAGAACATAATATCGAAATTGTATCATTTAGATCCAATGATTTACAAACTTCTTATGATAAGTTAATTAAAAAAGCAAAATTAGAAAATAGGGGAAATCAGGTACTTGATGGAGAAAAGATTATTGCGCAAAGTTCTACTGCTCCTGGTAAAAATCCAGATTTATCTCCAGGATTAAACAAGGGGGAAGAATAATGTATTTATTAAAATATGCTGTTATTAAATTTATCAGATCTCCATCTACATGATTAATTATTTTTTTAGGAGCTTTAGTTGCTGGGGTAGTTGCTGGTTGACTACCTTCTCGAATGGGAACAAAAGATCTAATTGATAAAGGTGGTATTGAGAGTTATACAAGTCTAAAATCAATTGTTCTGCGTTCACTCATTACAGTTGGAGGAAGTTTAGGAATGTTTTCTTCCATTTTTGCTGGCTTTAAAGGTGCTCAAGTTTTTAGAAACGAAGTTGAAGATGGAACATTCTTAATAATGCTAAGTAAACCAAACTCAAGAAGAAAAGTAATCTTCATAAAATGAATATCATTTATTATATTTATGATATTTTTTCAATTAATAATAATTGCTTCACATAATATTGGAATTATTGTTGGTGATAAAACCAATACAATTGCTAAAGATTTTTTACGCCATACTTTTTTAACAGAATTATTATTAGGAATATTATTAGGATTCATTTTTTCATCAGTAGCTTTATTAGTTTCCACTTTTACAACAAGTGGTGGAACTATTGGTGTTTCAATGGTTCTTGGTTTAGCCATTCCTATCACAGCTATATTAGCTTTATTTACATATCAACCTGGTTTCTTACCTGCTACAAGACAATCTAGAAGCGACATGTTCGGAAATAATATGAGTATTTCTAGAGATTCATATTTAAATGATCAAGAGCTTCCGTCTATTGATGATATTAATCATTATGATGATTTCACCACAAATGAACAATTATATTTTGATACAGGTCACGGAACATATACATATAAAAAATTAGCATGATTAGATTTTAATTATCAAATTGCACAATTAATGACTTTGGCGACTGATAAAATTGTTTCACAAAAAGAACAAGACGCTATTGCTGGAGCATCATTGGGTAGAATTGGTACTATTTCTTATTTACAAAAACCAATTGGTACTATTGATAATGATTTTTATGAAACAAGAATAATTGAAAAAAATAAATATCTTGAAATTGGAATTGAAGATATTAGAAATCAATTTGATGATTTTTTAACTAATGATGTTATGTTGTCCATTAAAAATGGTTTTGATTTTATTTGAGTGGTTAGTTTAAATAATCCTGATTTTACAAAAAAACAACTCCCAAAATGAGATTCAACTAATTTTAAATGAATAGATGATGATACCTCTTTAACTAGATATGATGAAGAAAATTTTGAAACTGTATTAAAAAGTTCATTCCAAAATCCTCTACATAACAATGATGTTTACTGACATAATGGAATCAATGATGTTCTTTTAAAGCATGAGCATATATGTCAGCGAAAGACATTTGCCGGTACTGAAGAAGGAAATAGAGAGTTTGAGAAATTTAATAAAGCTAATCCTAAATTAAGTATTTTTGAGTTTTATTGTAATATATTTAATCCCACCATTACTAGAGTAGGTCTTAGTGGAGGCATTATGAAATTAATTAAAAACATATTATCTCAAGGTTTAAATTCTCAAGATGCTAAATGAGCTTCTGTTGGAAATACATTCTTCAACACTTTAAAAGAATGAGAAGACAAAGGGCAAACACAAATGATTAAATTCGTTAAGAATCAAATTGGACTAAACCCAGACTCTAACAATAGAGACATTAGTGATTCAGATAAAATATTATATATGACTGCTCTACCGGTTCTATTTTTATCTAATTATTTAACAAAAGAAACTTTTGGTTTAATAAATATATTAACTCCCTACTCAAATAATTTTCACAAACTTAATGGTGATGCTTTTGCTGAAATAATAATAAAAGCAGTGAATAATTCTATTTTAGATGATGACAAAACAAGTCAATTAAGCTCAGAAAAAATCATTGAATTAATCAAAGCGGGTGATGCTGGGATTGAAGGTAAAAGACTACCTTTATGATGAACTGAATTGGTTGATAATAATTCAGGTGCAACTCATATTGCTTCCAATATAAAAGATGAAGGAATGGAGGATGATTTAATTCAAATGAGTTCTATAACTAATAATAATTTTTATACTTATAAAGACATTGTTAAATCATTAGTTCAATCTAAAAGTGTTTATAAAATCGAATATGTCCCTTTCTTAAAACCATTAAATATTTTATGATTTTATATTGCTCTATCTATATTGCTTGTTCCAATTTCTTACTATATAGTTTCAAGACAAAATTTCAGATAAAAAATAATTCATGCAATTTTGCATGTTTTTTATACATTGGTTTATAATATGGGAATGAAATACTTATTTGCAAAACTATTAAGAAGTAAGTCATTACTTATAATAACAATACTTGTTTTTTGTTTGTTATTTTTTTTAATATTTAGTGGAATGTGAAATAGATTAGATCACATGGATTTAGATCATGATCAAAAAATTAAAAAAATGATGCACTATTCAACTAATGAAATAGTTTTAACAATTTTTATATTTGCTTTATCTTCTGGATTTATAGCAGCAGTTTTGTTATCTAATGAAATTGACTCAGGTTTTATCTTAATAATAATATCTAAAATAGGGGGAAGAAAAAGATATTATAAACTAAGATGAATAGTTGGTATTCTTGCAATGCAAATTTTTATTTTTTATATGGTTATTGTTCGTTATATGGGGACATTGATATGAATAGATGATGAAATTATTAAAAATAAATTAATCATAATGAATTTATATTATTGATCATTATATGAAATTATTGGATTTTTTTTCATTTCACTAGCGATGTTCTTGGGCGGTAATTTCAAAAGTAGAGTGACAATATCTTTAACGTTAATGTTAGCATTTGTTGTTCCCATATTATCCATAACAAAATGAAATCTTTACAAAAGAAAATATAGTTTTAGCGGAATAGATAAAGGAGAATCAATAGATTCAAATTCGGTTAGTGTTGAAAAAGATAAAATTATTAGCATAAATGATTTTTCTATAAATGATTTTTATAATGAAAGTGCCACAATATTTAACTGAAGCAGAGAAGTCAGAGGGGATGATTTTTATGATTATATTTCTTCATGAAAATATATTAATCCCGAATTATATATTGAATCATTATTTACCTCTATTTTTTCAGGAATAGCCAATGAAGTTGAAAAAAATATAAGAATAAAATGGGATAATGGAGAAGTAGGAATAATAAGTTATTATCAGGAAACAATAGGTGTAGAAAAATCAATTGAATCATTAAAAAATTATGAATTTTTAAATATGGAAAATAAAAAGGGCATAAGAAGTGTCTTGTTAAAGATAGGATTCCAAGATATTGATATACAAAAACAAATGCAAAACGATTTAAAATATTTTGAAGATCCTCAAAATCGCTATAAAAATTACTATAAAATATCTGATATTTATGAGTATTCGAAATTAACAATGTTACCGATTATAGAAAAATATAAAGATGATATTTGAAAAATCTTTATTAACAGCCAAAGAGAAGTTAAATTTAAATGAATTAAGTGCATAGCAAATGTTTATCATTTATGGCAGAATGTCAAATTACCTGGATTTTCTTATTTTTTTGAAAATGAAAATAATTGAGAAAATGAAATTAGATATTAGTCATGATGAAAAAAATCCAGATATAAGAAAGTTAAAAAATATTATAATGGATTGAACTTTAGCATTATTTTCATCATTACATCCCACCAAAGAAACTATTAATTATGTGAATAAAGTGAATAGCAAATATTCAAGTCTTTTAGTGTTTTGATCAGCAAACGCTTTAAGAAGTTTGGGAAATAATGATCTTACAAAAAATTGACCAGTCCCTCAAGAATGAGATGATATTAAACAAGAATATTATTGAGATTATACAGAAAACCAAACCATTCAACAAGAATTAGGATATATAGATGAAAATAAAGATAATAAAATTTTTATAGATGAATTATTAAAAATATTCATCAAAAAAGGTATAGTAAAGATTAAACTTGTTCCTTTTATAAACTATTGAACAGCAGTTATTGTAATACTGTTTATTGGATTATTATTTAATATTATGTACTACATTTCTTATAAAAAACGTAACATTATGTAAATGTAAGAAGTTGGTTGGTTTTCGATCAACAAATCAGCAAATTTTGAATGACCAATTAGGTTGTTTTTCAATATTTTAAAGTGTTTTCAGACCATTATCGGTTTTGGGATTATAAGTTTTACGATTTAACGATGAAAATGAGCTGAAAAAGGCTGAAAATCGGCAAATATCTTACTTATACCCATAATTAAACAAAGAAAAAAAGCATTTTTGCGCTTTTTTTATTTTACAGAGGTAAATCTTTATTACCTGTTATATCTAATCCTAAACCTCTTAATAAAGCAGTTAACATAAAATTAAATGGTTTATTATAGTGTGGTAAGAAGTAAACATCCATCAATGCCATTTCAGCTAAAGTTAATCCTTTTGATATAGCTAATGAAAATGTATACATTATTTCAGCATGATTATGTGATCCGTTAGAACCAATTTGAGCTCCTATTAATCTAGTTGAAACAGGATCAAATACTATTTTGAATGATACAGGTTCAGCATTGTGCATAAATTCAGGTCTATCCATATCTCTGCAGAATGCTACTTTGTGAGGTATTCCCATTTTGATACATGATTCTTCTGAGAAACCTGTTGATGCATATTTAAATCCAAATACTGAAATACCATTTGTTCCTTGAATACCTGGGAAAGGAACATTAATTCCTTCAGAGTGCAATGCAGCTACCACACCAGTTTTAACAGCATTTGTCGCTAATGCAACATGGGCGTAATCTTGAATTGAATTATGTCAAAGGGCACATGAATCACCAATTGCATAAATATCATGATTAGTAGTTCTTTGGAATTTATCTACTTTAATTGCTCCATTCTGGAGCATATCCACTTTACCTTTTAGCATAGTTGTTAATGGTTGGAATCCAATCGAAAAGATCACCATATCTGCTTCATAAGAACCACCATCAGTGATTACATGAGTTATATTTTTACCATTACCTTTGAATTCAATAACTTTTTCATTCATAGCAAGCTTAATTCCTTCTTTTGCCATTTTATCCATCATTGGTTTAGTGAATTCTTTGTCAAAATATCTAGAAATTATTCTATCTTCCATATCGATTAAAGTTACGTTTTTCCCATGAATATGGAATGCTTCAACTAATTCGATTCCAATGTAACCAGCTCCACATACAACTATATTTTTTACATCTGGATTTTTAATATTTTTAATAATTGCTTCTGCATGTTGAAATCATTTTGATAAAAATATTCCTTTTCCTTCTGGATTATTTGAATTTCCTTCTAAGTAGTCGTTTAATCCTGGAATAGGGAATAATATTGGTCATGTTCCACCAGAAAAAATTAATTTATCATATGAATCTTCAAATGTTTGATTAGTATTTAAGTTTTTTACTTTAATGATTTTTTTATCTGTATCAATCGCATAAACTTGATGTCTCATTTTAATTTCTGCACCCATTTTAGTTAACATTTGAGGGGTTGCATAAAATAAACCATCTGTATTTGTGAATTCCCCAGAAACTCATAAAGCAATACCACATCCTAAAAATGAAATATTTGAATTCATATCATAAGCAGTCACTTTTGCTTTTGGATTTACTTTTAGTATCATTTTAATTGCATTTGTACCTGCATGATTACATCCTATTACTATTGTTTTCATTGTTATATATTCTCCTTAAATATGTTATATACGTATAATATGATAACACGATATATGTGTAAATTTTGAATTAATATACTAAAATGTATATGTTATAATTAAAATCACCATAAAAGAAGTTTTCTTTTAAGAAAGGATATATATGAACATAATTGAAGAACTAAAATGAAGGGGCATTTTAAAGGATGTTACAAATACTGAAAAATTAGAAAAAGCAATCAAAAATAAAGCGCCATTATATTTGGGTTTTGATGCTACTGCTGATAATTTACATTTGGGTTCATTATTACCTTTAACAGTTCTAAAAAGATTTAATCAATATGGCCATGATACTTATGCTCTTGTTGGAAATGCAACAGGTTGCGTTGGCGATCCAAGTGGTAAAAAATCCGAAAGAGAACTTCAATCTTTTGATAAAATCCAAAATAATTCAATAGCAATATCAAAAATAATTAATGATATCGTTAAACCAACAAAAATAGTTTATAACTATGATTGATGAAAAGACATTTCTGCTCTTCAACTATTAACTGAAATTGGTAAAAAAATTTAATGTTAAACATATGCTTTCAAGAGAAATGGTATCTACCAGATTAAATCAAGGAATATCATTTACTGAATTCTCATATCAAATAATGCAAGGATATGACTTCTTACACTTATTTAGAAAGCACGGAGTACAAATAGAAGTTGGTGGAAGTGATCAATGAGTTAATATAGTGTCTGGTACTGAGCTGATTCGAAAAGAATATGGAGAAAGTGCATATGCGGTTGGTATTACGATTAATTTAATTACAAAAGAAGATGGGACTAAATTTGGAAAAACAGAAGGTGGAGCTATTTGATTGAAAGATAATTCATATCAACTATATCAATATTTATGAAATGTCGGAGACAATGAAGTTATTAATTATTTAAAATACTTTACTTTCTTATCAAAATCGGAAATTAATAAAATTCAAAAATTACATAATGAAAAACCATGAGAAAGAATGGCTCAAAAAATATTAGCTAAAGAAATAATATTAATTGTTGCTGGTCAAGAAGGTTTAAATTTAGCTTTAAATGTTTCAACTGCATTATTCTCAAATAACTTAGCTACGTTAAACAATCAAGAAAAATATGAATTGATTAAGTATTTAAATCCATCTGTTATAAGCGAAATAAACATTATAGATGTATTAGTAAATCATAAAATAGCTGAATCAAAGAAAGAAGCTAGAATGTTAATTGATAATAATTCCATCTCTCTTAATGGAAATATAAAATTAGAAAAAGAAACAATTTTAGATAAAAATAATGTTTTTTATTCTATTGAAGGAAAAAATTATTGATTAATCAAAAAAGGAAAAAGAAGTTGATATTGCTTAGTAAAATAAAAAACACGTAATTTATAACGTGTTTTTTTATTTTATAGAAGATCTGATATACCTTGTAGCCTAAAGGCATCTAATTTAGTATATGTAATTGAACATTCAACAATTTCATTTCTTTCATTGAATAAAATAGAATATTCAGTCGGAATTTTTTCTGATGATTTATGATTCAAGTTTTAACATAATAATGTCAGGTACTCTTTCTGTAATACAAATAAACTTTTTCTTACAAGGGATAATTTTCTTTTTTTCGAAAAAGGAAGCAATTGAGTTAGAAATTAAATCAGAATCAAATTTAGACTCATCATTAAATAGATAACTCTTTAAAACTTTATATGATTTATTTTCTTTATTTAAGTATGTTTTGTACAAAGATATAATATGTCTGTTTGAGATAAAAGAATCGAAATCATCAGAGAGTTCTTTAAATATTTTTCTTTTCCTTGTGCGAAAATGAGATAGACTATCTGTGAATTGAGTTTTGATGTTTTTATTAGTTGACTGTTTCAATTTAGAAAGAGACACAAAGTATCCTCTACCTTGTCTTGATATCAATAGCCCTGCTTGAACACATTCTCTTAATGCTTGTCTTGCAGTTAAACGAGAACATTCAAACTTAATAGCTAATTGATTTTCAGACGAAGTTTTAGATTCTTTGGGTCATTTCCCAGTTTTTATCATCGTTGTAATATATCTTTTTATTCTTTCTTTTTTGTTCATAGCAATAAAAATTATACTATATAAGCAGCTACTTGTATAGTATAAAATTATAATATTTCTTATATTTATAAAATAAAGAAAAAGAAATTAATGTACCTTTTTCATATTATGAGAAAGGCCTGACATAAAAATGACCTTTTACATCTTCTAATGTTGTGATCGTTATAAAAGCTTCTGGATCTATCTGTGTAATAATTTGAACAAACTCTTTCTGTTCAAGAATTGGTAACATAAATGTCAACTCTTGAATTAATTTTTTGTTTTTTCCACCTAGTATTTCTTTTCTACTAAATGGACGTTCATAACGATATTCTACTTCTAAAAATTTAATTATTTCTCGATATTTTTCACTAATAATATCAATTTTTACTTTTTGAGTTTTACCAAATACTCCATCTAAAGCTTTATTGGACATATAAATGAATATTATAGTACCACTTAGCACTGGGGAGACAAAGGTATCGAAGAACGATGCTCTCTCAATAATAATTTTGTTAATTATTAAACCTTGTAATACAACAAATACTGCAATTAATTTTGCATAGTGACCCTAAAGATAATCCCTTCTTTTCCGACCAATAAGTAACAAAGAATTTACTTCCTGCGGTACTTCCACCCGCTAAGTAGATGAATCCAATTGCCGTACCATACAGAATTCCACCGACGAACCCCCCAAGGAATGGTGCAACTATTTTAATAATTGTAGGATCAGTAAGTTTTTTCTATTTTAAAAATATCTAAACTACCCCTAATGCCGGTTTCCCCTATAAGTAAAGAAAGGAGGTATTGGAAAATAATTACTACAAAACTTAAGATAGTAAATCTTTTACCAACTTTAAATCATGCAAAAACAAATAATGGAATATTTAACGCAAGGAATAATAAATATGAAATAGCCATATCAATGTGATTATAATGATCCATTGCATAATAGATAGTTTGAGTTATCCCTCTTAATCCACCATTATAAAGATGTAGTGGTTTTATAAATATATCCAATGTTAAAGTAGATAAAATTATTCCAGCAAATAAATAAATTACCATTTTACAATGTTTTTTTCACTTACGTTCTGTACGTATTAGAAGATTAGAGATATTAATATGAGGATAAGGATCTAAACGTTTTTAACTCTTTTTTACTTCATGGATAAAGAGATTTTTTCTTAATTATAGATTTATTTTCAAATATAATTTTTATGAATTTCATTTTTTTCATCTTCATTTTGTGCATTTTTTAATTTAACTTTTTTTCATCTATTTAAAGACAGAAGTGATCTATCTGTTACTCTTTTTCTTAATAATTTTTGTCTCATTAAAGCATCATTTCTTAATTCATATGATGAGATAATTTCTTGTTTTTTAATATCATATTGTTCTTTTAAATCATTCAAACGTTTTTCATCGCCTTTATGTGTTGATTTAACTTCTTTTTTATATCAATTTTTTAGATTTTTCATCTTAGTTTTATATTTATTTTTATAGTAGGCAAATTGAGTACTGAACTTTTTGGATGATAACTTCATGCTTTACCAACTTTCTAATATATTTTAGGTTAAAAACTACTAATAATATAATACCAAAAAAAAATTTATCTTCATCAACACATAAATTTAAGTAAAATGGAAAATTGGTGTTTTTAGGGTTTCTAAAAGTTTTTTCATTTTAAATCGGTAAAGTTTATGGAGAGTTCGATAGGAATTCGATTTTGAGAGAGCAAAATTTGCAGAAATAAGGTTGTTGAGTTGAAAAAAATCGGCAAAATTCGGCAAACAAAAAACCGAAATCAATCGGCTTTCTATTATTAATTTAACAACATGTATCAGTGCAAGGCTTCTCACCAAATTTATCAAGAATATTTGTTCTTCTTTGATGACGACCACCTTCAAATTTTGTAGTTAAGAATGCATCAATAATAGGAATTGTAGCTTCAAATTCTATAAATCTTTCACCAAATGCAATCATATTTACATCATTATGTTTTCTAGCCATTATAGATAATTCTTTACTGTTAACAAAAGCACATCTTGCACCTTTAATTTTATTAGCAGCAATTGAAATACCAATTCCAGAACCACATATTACAATCCCTAGACAATTATTTAAAACAACTTCAGTTGCTGCTTCAAGTCCAATATTAGGATAATCAACGGATGTTGTAGAACAATTGCATCCAACATCATGGATTTTAAATTCAGCATAATTTTCTTTTAGATAATTTTTTATCTTTCTTTTTAGTTCAAAACCTGCATGATCAGCACCTAATATTATTTCTTTTTTAAATGACATAATTATTTCCACACTTTCAATATTATTAAATATAACTAATTACATAACTAATTTGGTGTCTTTTGCTATTAATAATTCTTCATCAGTAGGAACGACAAATACTTTTATTAAAGAATCGCTTATTAAGAAAGGCTCATCTTTTCTTTGATCGTTTTCTTCTTCATGAATTGAAACTGGAAGAATATGTATAGCTTCAATTATTGTTTTTCTTAAGAATGCTGAGTTTTCACCAATACCAGCAGTAAATACTAAAGCATCTACTTGATTTTCTAAGTCATTAAAGTATTGAAGAATATAATCAGCAACACGTTTAGCTCAAATTTGTTGAATTAATTGAGACTTGTAATCACCAGCATTTGCCTTATCTTCTAAATCTCTCATATCAGCAGATCCAGCAAACGCTTTAATTCCCGATTCTTTATTTAATTGAAGTGTTATTTCACCAACTGATTTACCTGTTTGATTACACATATATTCAACAATAGCAGGATCAATATCACCACTTCTTGTCCCCATAACTAACCCACCTAATGGAGTTAATCCCATTGATGTATTGTATGATTTACCTTCTTTAACAGCACATAATGATGCTCCATTACCTAAATGGCAGATAACTAAATTAGGATTTTTCTTTCCTAATACAGTTTCCATAGTTTCAGTTATATATCTATATGATGTACCATGCATTCCATATCTTCTAACAGAATATTTTTCATATCATGAATAAGGTACAGCATACATATAATTTTTAGGTGGCATAGTTTGATGATATGAAGTATCAAACACAGCACAGTTAATAGCATGTGGTGCTAATTTCATAAATGCTTCCATTGCTGATGCTGCTCCTGGATTATGTAGTGGTGCAAGTTCAGCTAATTTTCTTATTTGCTTAACATCTTCTTCAGTAATTTTGGATGAATTTTTATATAATTCTCCACCTTGCGCTACTCTGTGACCAATACCTGCTATTTCATCTGCTGAAGCAATAATTTTATGATCAGTTAATGATTTAATTAAATACTCAGTAGCTTTTGTATGATCAGAAAAATCTGGATTATCTGTGAATTTCTCACCATTAAACTTAAGTTCAAAAAGACCATCAATATATAATCTTTCACATATTCCTGAAGCTATAGGCTCTAGATTTTCTTCAAATAATTTAAATTTAATTGATGATGAACCCGCATTTATAACTAATATTTTTTTCATTTTTTCTCCTTTTTTGTTTACAATTATTTTATTCTTTCGAATAAAATTTTACCTTTATATACCTTAAAAGTCAAACGATTACCTTCTGTGATTCCTAATTGTTCTTTAACAATAGAAAAAGTTGTGGGAATAATTGGCTTTAGCATAATAAATAATTTCGTTAAATATTTATATATAGTGGCTAAAATAACCCCTAACTCTTCACTTTGATTATTATTCGCCAATATAAAAGGTCTTGTTCTTTCAATATATTCATTTATTGATTTCCCTATTTTTAAAGTTGATTGAAGTGCTAAATGAATGTCTTTATTAATCATATGGTTTTCAAAGTTAATTATTTCTTCTTCTATAACTTGTGTTTCATCACATAATTCTGAATCTACTTTAGGAACATTACCATGGCAATATTTTTCTACCATTTTTGTAAACCTACTCACTAAATTTCCATAAACATTAGCTAAATCAGAATTGTATGAATTAATCAATAATTTTTCAGAAAAAGGTCCATCTTGTCCAAGTGTTATGGATTTACTTAAATAATACCTAATAGCATCTGAACCATATTTTGTAATTAATGTAATAGGATCAACGCTTCCGTCTTTTGATTTGGACATTTTATCTCCATCATCAGTTGTAATTCAACCATGAGCCAATATTTGATCTGGTTGTCTTAAGCCAAGATATTTTAGTATTATAGGTCAATATATACAGTGGAAACGAGTTATTTCTTTACCTATTAAATGAATTACTTCACAATCAGGACCTCAGAATTTATTTAATAATTTTTGATCTGATTGTGAATATCCTAGTGCAGTAATATAATTTGATAATGCATCAATCCATACATAAACAACATGTTTTGGATCTTCTTTTACTTTAATACCTCAATCAAAAGTAGTTCTTGTTACAGAAAGATCTTTTAATTTATTATTATCTATAAAATTATTGATTAATTCATGAATACGGTGAGTAGGTTTAATAAAATCTTTGTTTTGGGACAACAAATTAATTAATCAATCAGATTCATTATTTAAATGCAGGAAATATGACTCTTCTTCAATTTTATTTAATTTATGTCCAGATAAAGGGTGGAAGAATTCTTGATTTTTTTTAACAGCATTTGATAAAGAGATAAATTCTTCATCTTGAATAGAATATAAACCAGAATATTGTGATTTATATAAATGTTTGTCTTTTAATAATTTTGAAAATATTTTTGAAACTGCGAATTTATGAGAAGGATCAGTAGTTCTAAGGAACTTATCATATGAAATATTTAATAAAAATCATAAGTTTTTAAATTCTCTAATTCTATTATCTAAAAACTCCATAGTTCCCATATTTGCTTCTTTAGCTTTTTCTGCAATTTTTTGACCGTGTTCATCACTACCGGTCAAGAAAAAAACATCTCTACCAATTTCTCTGTTATATCTAGCTAAGATATCAGCTAATATAGTGGTATAAGCATGTCCAATGTGTAATTGTCCTGAAGGATAATAAATAGGGGTTGTAATATAAAAGTTTTTTCTATTGTTCATCTTGATCCTTTTTTATATTAAATATAATAACCCTTACATTATAAGTATTAACAATATCAGTGTCAATTAAAGGAGAATCTATTTAATATCACCATTTAAATTGTTAAGAATGTTTTTGCTTCTTTAAGTGTTTTTACAAAATAATCTATTTCTTCAAATGTGTTATAAAATGCAAAGCTAGCTCTAACAAAACCGTAATTAATGGAATTTTTTGTTAGTCTTGCACACATTTGACCACTTCTTACAATAATATTTTTTTCACCTAAATATGTTGCAACATCATGAGGATGAGTATTTTTTACATTAAAAATAATATTCGTAGATTTGAATTGAGAGTTATAAATATTAATTGATTTAACTGAAGTTTTTAATTTATTTATTGCATATTTTCTTAATTCGTTTTCTCTTTTTTCAATAAAATCATATCCAATTAAATTAATGAATTCTATACATTTACCTAATCCTAAAATACCTGAAATATTTAGGGTTCCAGATTCATATTTATGTGGTGCATTTTTCAATACAACCTCATCTTTAGTAAAATCATTATTCATATCTCCACCTAAATTAGCTGGGAAAAAGTCTAATTTTTTATTGATGTAAAGAATACCTGTACCTGTTGGTCCAAATATTTTATGTGCTGAAAAAACTAAAAAATCAATATTTAAATTTTTAATGTTGATTTTATGATGAGCAATAGATTGTGCAGCATCTATAATAATAAAAATATTAGAATTTATTTCTTTAATTTTTTTACTTAATTGTTGGATATTTATTAAATTTCCATAAGTATTATTAGCGTGTGCTATTGATATTACTTTTGTATTTTGATTTATTTCATTAATGATAGATTGTTCATCAACAATTCCATTAACTAAAGAAACAAATTTAATTATTATTCCTACTTCATTTCTTAATTTATATCAAGGTAATAAGTTGGATGCATGTTCTAACTCATTAAGTATGATTTCATCACCTTTTTTTTAGCGAATTTCTTAACATATTGGCTACATCATTTATGCCTTGAGTTGTTGAAGGTGTAAATACAACTTCCTTCTCATCACAATTAATAAAATCACTAACTATATTTCTAACTTTCTCAATTTTTTGTTTGATTTTATAGCCTTCAATGTGATCTTGATTATGTGATGAAAAACAATACTTTTCATAATATTCATTCATCGTTGAAATAACACTTTTTGGTTTTAATGATGTAGCTGCATTATCAAAATAACAGACATTTTTATTGTGTTTAAATCATGGAAAATTATCCCTGATTACTTGTATATTCATAATAACCCCTTATATTAGGTTAAATTTTAACATTTTTAAAGCTCTTATTTAACTAAAATGTATATAAGTAGGATAAAATGTATGAGGTGATAATATGAAAACAATTCAAATTAAAAATTTGCATGTAAAAGCAGGAGATAATTTAATCCTAAAAGGAATTAATTTATTGATTAATAGTGGTGAAACTCTTGCTATTATGGGTCCTAATGGAAATGGTAAGTCTACATTATTAAAAACAATCATGAATCATCCTTCATATGAAGTAGTTGAGGGTGATATTTTAGTTGATGGTAAGAGTATTTTAGAATTAGAAACAGATGAAAGAAGTAAATTAGGTATATTTTTAGGGATGCAATCTCCAACTGAAATAGAAGGTGTACATAATACCGATTTTATGAAATTAGCATTAGATTCTCATAATAAATCTATATCTAGTTTTGCGTTATTTATGAATATGAAAAAAATATTTAAATCTTTAAAAATGGATTCAGCCCTAACCGATAGATATCTTAATCACGGTTTCAGTGGTGGAGAGAAAAAAAAGAATGAAATTATGCAATTCAAAATGCTTGATTCAAAATTTGTTTTACTAGATGAAATTGATTCAGGATTAGATGTTGATGCTTTAAAAATAATTAGTGATGTAATCAATGAAGAGAAGCAAAATAAACCTGAAAAAGCATTTATAATCGTATCTCATTATGAAAGATTATTCCATTATATAAAACCAGATAGAGTAGTTGTTATTCTTGATGGAAAAATAGCTTTAGATGATAATGGAAGCCTAATAAATAAAATCGATACTCAAGGTTATGGGTGAATCAATGAATAAAGTCATTATTTTAGATGAAATAAATTATCAAAAAGAAATTATTTTAAAGAATGAATCAAAAAATAACTTAATTTTTATTGATCTTATACAAGAATCTTTAAATTTTAATTTAGATATTCGATTTGCATATAATTCAGAATGTGAAATATCATTATTTTCATTAAATAATAACAACATAAAAGATTTTACTTTAAATATGCATCATTCCACAGACAAAGGGATTAGTGATACAAATATCTATGTTGTAAATCAAGGTACAGGTCATACTAAAGCAAAAATAATGTCCATTGTGAAAAGAGATACAGATTTAAATGAAACCTACCAAAATATTCGCGCAATTAATTTAGGAAATAAATCTAAATTCACAGGTGAGCCTATGTTAAGTGTGGATAATAATAATATAAAAGCAAAACATGAAATGTCTGTTGGTCAAATAAATGATGATCAACTGTTTTATTTAATGAGTAGAGGAATAAGTAAAGAAAATTCTAAGAAGTTAGTTATTCTTGGTCATTTCAAAAAAATAATTGATAAATTAGAAGTTAGTGAAGCGAATAAATATACAGATTATATGAAAGAAAGGTTGGGTATCAATGAAAATTAAAGATAATCAATCATTAAGTAGAGCAATCATTCAAGAACATTATGACGCTCCTAATTATAAAAAGAACTTAACAATAAGTATGTATAAAGAAAATGAAAAATATGATTCATGTATTGATGATGTTACTATTGGTCTTGAAATTAAAGATGATGTAGTTACAGATATTGGTTTTATTGGTGAAGCATGTGCCATTAGCACAGCTTCAACTGATATTGTTTTAGAAATGATTAATGGAAAAAATATCAAAGAAGTCGAGAAAATATTAAATGAATTCATTAAATTAACTACCGGAATGGAATATGATGAGGAAATGATGGGTGAGCTAAATAGTTTATCCAATGTTAATAAACATCCTATTCGTGTTAAATGTGCTCAAATCAACATTAAACCTATTAGTAGAATTATTTCAAGATATATTAAAGAAAGAGAATAGATTATGGATTTGTTAGATAAAAAAAGACAAATTAATAAAGATTATAAATATGGATGATATGATCCTGAAAACAATATTTATGAAACTGAAAAAGGGATAAATCTTGAAGTAATTAACCAAATTTCAAAACATAAGAAAGAACCTGAATGAATGCTAAAACAAAGAATTGAAGCATATCATAAGTTTATCGATACACCATTACCAACTTGAGGTCCAAATCTTAAGCAATTAAAATTTGATGAATATAAGTATTTTATTTCTTCAGATGAAAATGTGGCTAAAACTTGAGAAGACGTTCCACAAAGAGTAAAAGATACCTTTGAAAAACTAGGTATTCCCGAAGCTGAAAGGAAATTTTTAGCTGGTGTGGCTACTCAATATGATTCTGTTTTTGTATATAATTCATTAAAAAAAGAGTTAGAAGAATTAGGAGTAATATTTTGTTCAACCGATGAAGCTGTTCAAAAATATCCTGATTTAGTTAAAGAATATTTCGGATCATTAGTTAAAAATACTGAGAACAATAAATTCTCTGCACTTAATTCCGCTGTATGAAGTGGAGGTACTTTTATCTATATTCCCAAAGGATTAAAAGTAGAAAGACCCTTACAGTCTTATTTTAGAATTAATGCTATGAACTTAGGTCAATTCGAAAGAACTCTGATTATTGTTGATGAGGGTGCTGAGTTACATTATGTAGAAGGTTGTACTGCTCCTTTATTTTCAGAACATAATTTACATGCTGCTGTTGTGGAAGTGTTTGTTAAGAAGAATGCAAAATGTAAATATACAACAATTCAAACATGAAGTGATAAAGTTTACAATTTAGTCACAAAAAGATCAATAGTTGAAGAAAATGGGAGTATGGAGTGAGTTGATGGAAACATCGGCTCATATATAAATATGAAATATCCCTCAACAATATTAAAAGGTGATTATTCATCTGGAAAAATAATGTCAATTGCCTTAGCTAGGGATAATACTATCCAAGATGCTGGGGCTAAAATGATTCATATTGGTAAAAATACTAGCTCACAAATTATCTCTAAATCAGTGGGATATGGGAACGGTGAAGTTACATATAGAGGGTTAGTTTATGTCCAAGAACAAGCTATTAATTCCAAAACAAATGTCGAGTGCGATACTTTATTGTTAGATAAAGAATCTAGAAGTGATACATTGCCAACAGAAGTTATTTGTAATAACACTACAATTAGCGAACACGAAGCCACAGTTTCATCAATTAGTGAAGAACAATTGTTTTATTTAATGAGTAGAGGAATAAGTGCGGAAAAAGCTCGAGGTTTAATCGTAAGAGGATTCATTGAACCATTTACCAAAGAGCTTCCTATGGAATATGCAGTTGAATTGAATAGATTTATAGAATTAGATATGGAAGGAAGTATTGGTTAATTTATAAGAAATTTTAAGTAAAAACCTTTACTTTTTTACTCTTATTATATAAAATTAGCCATTTTATGCATGAATTAAGAAGTAAAAGAGTTATAATATTGTGTGGAGAAAATCACATATGAACAAAAACGATAACATTTATAAAAGTTTAATATCAAAGGGATTGACTGGGAAACAGTTAGAAAAAGCCTATCGTGAAAAGAAGCTTGAACTATTGAAATCCTTGGATACAATTGTCGATAATATTGATGATAAAAAATTGATTGAAAACTGCAAAGAAGGTAAATGTAAATCGAGTTCAGATTTTTAAAAAGGAGATAATATATGGAAAAATATACAAAGGAATGAGAAGGATTTACTAACGGTAAATGAAGAAATTCAGTTAATGTTAGGCAATTCATTCAAGAGAATTACACTCCTTATGAGGGTGACGATTCATTCTTAGCTGGGCCAACCGATGCTACAAATAAATTATGAAAAGAAGTAATGAGACTTAATAAACTTGAAAAAGAAAAAGGTGGAGTTCTAGATGCTGATACTGATGTAATTTCAACTATTACTTCACACAAAGCAGGTTACATAATAAAAGACCTTGAGCAAATTGTGGGTGTTCAAACCGACAAACCATTCAAAAGAGCATTAATGCCATTTGGTGGTATTAGGATGGCTGTTAAAGCTAATGAAGAATATGGTTATACTGTTTCAGACAGAGTAAAAGAAATATTTAATAATTATAGAAAAAGTCATAATGAGGGTGTATATAATGCATATACTCCCGAAATGAGAGAAGCTAAAAGATGTGGTGTTATAACAGGTCTACCTGACACTTATGCTAGAGGTAGAGTTATTGGAGATTATAGAAGGGTTGCCTTATATGGTATTGATTTCTTAATTGAAGAAAAAGAAGCTTCAAAAGCAATCGCTGGTAAAACTATGACATCTGATGTTATCAGAATAAGAGAAGAGCTTTCAGATCAAATTAAATCTTTACATCAGATGAAAGAAATGGCTAAAGAATACGGTTTT
Source organism: Mactra quadrangularis (assembly GCA_025267735.1). Lineage (NCBI taxonomy): Eukaryota > Metazoa > Mollusca > Bivalvia > Venerida > Mactridae > Mactra > Mactra quadrangularis. The sequence goes on from JAMOLF010000081.1 coordinate 28,182, forward strand.
GATATTTCTAAACCAGCTAAAAATGCAAAAGAAGCATTCCAATGAACATACTTTGGATACTTAGCTGCGATAAAAGATCAAAATGGTGCTGCTATGTCAGTAGGTAGAGTGGAAACATTCTTAGATTGTTATATTCAACGAGATATGAAAAAAGGTATCTTAACAGAACAAAAAGCTCAGGAATTAGTTGATCATTTCGTAATGAAGTTAAGAATTGTAAAATTCATGAGACCAAATGCATATAACGAATTATTCTCAGGAGACCCAATTTGAGCTACATTAGTTCTTGGGGGTCAAGGAATTGATGGAAGAACACTTGTAACTAAAAATACATTCAGATTCATTCATACATTAGGAAATATGGGGCCAGCTCCAGAACCTAACTTAACAATATTATGATCAAAGAATTTACCAAAGGGCTTCAAAAGATTCTGTGCTAAATATTCAATCTTATATTCATCAATGCAATATGAATCAGATGATTTAATGATCACTACTCATGGAGATGATTATGCTATTGCATGTTGTGTATCACCAATGAGAGTTGGTAAAGAAATGCAATTCTTTGGAGCAAGATGTAATATGCCAAAAGCATTATTAATGGCAATTAACCAAGGTAGAGATGAGTTTTCTGGAGTGAGAATTGGTCCTAAATTACCTCCAGTAGCAGGTCCATATCTAAATTATGATGAAGTTATGGAAAACTACAAAATTGTATTAGTATGATTAGCAGAATTATATGTAAACACATTAAATGTAATTCACTACATGCATGATAAGTATTATTATGAAGCAGCTGAATTAGCATTACATGATTTAAATGTACATAGATACTTTGCAACTGGTATTGCTGGATTATCTGTTGTAGCAGATTCATTATCAGCTATCAAAAATGCAAAAGTTACACCTATCAGAAATGAAAAAGGTCTGACTACTGATTTTAAAATCGAAGGTGATTTCAATAAATACGGAAATGACAAAGATGATGTTGATGAAATTGCTGCTTGAACAGTTAAGTTCTTCATGAACGAAATTAGAAAACAAACACATTATCGTGAATCAGAACCAACAATGTCAGTATTAACAATTACTTCAAATGTTGTATACGGTAAAAAAACAGGTGCAACACCTGATGGAAGAAAAAAACATGATGCATTTGCACCTGGTGCAAATCCAATGCATGGTAGAGATTCAACTGGTGCTGTTAATTCATTAGCATCAGTAGCTAAAATTCCATTTGAGCATGCATCTGATGGAATATCAAATACATTCTCTATTGTTCCAAATGCATTAGGGAAAGAAGATGAATTAGAACTAGTGAATCTTGATTTTAGTGATATCGTTAGTGTTAAATAAGTTATAATAAAAATTAAAATAGGAGGCTGTTATGAAGAAAGCAAATGACAAAAAAATAAATAATCTAGTAAACTTACTAGATGGATATATGGAAAAAGGTGGACAACATTTAAATGTAAATGTATTCGATAGAGAAACATTATTAGATGCCCAAAAACATCCAGAAAAATACCCACAACTTACAATAAGAGTTAGTGGTTATGCAGTAAATTTTGTTAAACTAACAAAAGATCAGCAAAACGAAGTTATTTCAAGAACATTCCACCAAAAATAGTTATGAAATAATAATAATTACACCTGACTTTTCAAAAAGTTAGGTGTTTTATTAACGAAGGAGAATGAAAAATGAAACCATTAATAGCTAAACAAGCATTTATCGAAAGAAAACCAGAATTAAATAAACGTATTGAACCAAATGAATTACCTTATGCTTCAATAGAGAGTTTTGGTGCGGTCGATGGACCCGGAATTAGATTTGTAGTATTTACACAAGGGTGTAATTTAAGATGTGTTTTTTGTCATAATCCAGAAACTTGAGAAATAAGAAATGATAAAACAATTACTTTCGAAGAAATTAAAGATACTTTAGAAAAAAATAAAGAATTTTATAAAAAAGGTGGAATCACAATTTCGGGTGGTGAGCCATTACTTCATATAATGAAAATTATAAAATTATTTAAGTTATTGAAAGAAAGTATGCCTTGATTACATACTTGTGTTGATACTTGTGGTTCAACTTTTAGTGCTGAGACTTTTGACAACTTTGATGAATTGGTTAGCGTAACTGATTTATTCTTAGTTGATATAAAACATATTAATCCTAAAAAAGTTAAAGACTTAACCATTTATGGGAATCAATATGAATTAGATATGATTAAGTATTTTGAAGAAAATAAAACAACTTATTGAGTAAGACAAGTTTTAGTTCCTACTTTCACAGATGATAAAGATGATTTGATTGCATTAGGTTATTTTATTGAAGGTTTACAATATATGCAAAAATTTCAATTACTTCCTTATCATAATATGGCTATTCCCAAATATGAAGACATGGGTATTGAATATCCTATTAGACATATTGAACCTCCAACTAAAAAAGAATTAAAAGAAGCTATGAAAAATATAAGGATCGGAATTATGAAAAGGGAAAGGGATGATAAAAAATGTTAGATGTATTAGTAGTAGGCGCTGGACCAGCTGGATTATATGTTGGAATCCAAGGTGGGATGATGGGCCTAAAAGGTAGAATTATAGAAACAAACTCATACCAGGAGGATCACCACAATTTATTTATCCTAATAAAACAATTAATAATTTTCCAGGATTTGTAAAAATTAATGGAATGGAAATAGCAGAAAGACTATTTAATCAATATAAAGTTTTTGAAGATAGTTTTCCTATTACTTTTAATACTGAAGTTATAAGTTACAGTGGAAGTGATGGTAATTTTAAAATTAGCTTATCTAATGGAGAAGAAGTTATGACAAGAAAAATTATTATCGCTAGTGGAACTGGAAAATTCAGTAGTAGAAAAGGTGATTTTGAAAATGATAATTCAATTAAAATATTACATAATATTGGAGATATCAATAATTATATAAATAAAGAAATAGTAGTATTGGGTGGTGGAG
>JAMOLF010000082.1:0-30429 GCA_025267735.1 Mactra quadrangularis
CATCAACAGGAACGACATCTTCTTCACTTTCAGCTGAAACAATTTCTATGATTGAATCAGTGCTTAGAGAAATTAGTCTTAAAGATAGCAAACCTACTGAATTTGCAGCATGAATATATTATCATTTTAGTAATCTATTAAAATTTGGTGATCAGCCTTTACCTGCTTGAGATTATGATAAAAGCACCATCTCTTCGATAAACACCACTAAAACTGGTAATGAATGAAAAACAATTTTATTAAAAGAAATAAACGATCTCTTTTCTCCATCAACAACAGGTAGCACAATTTCTGGATCAATATTTTCCGTTGCTAAAGCGATATTTGCATCCAATACATGATTTGCAGGTCATTCAAGTTCTTCCACAACAAATGTGGATCTACTTATTTCTATGATTAAGGAAAGGTATAACGAATATGTTACTCCTGAGAGAATTGAAGAAGTAGCGGAAATATTTCATCAATTATCAAGATAAAAAAACACGCACTAATGTTCGTGTTTTTTTATCTATTCGTAAATGGTAGTAATGCAGCTATTCTTGCTGTTTTAATAGCAGTAGCTAACATCCTTTGATTTTTAGCAGATGTTCCAGTTACTCTTCTTGGAAGTATTTTTCCATTCTGAGAAATGAATTTTTTCAGTAATTCTACATCTTTATAATCGATGTATGTAATATTATTTTTGGTAAAGTAACAAACTTTTTTTCTTGGTTTAAAAGCCATAATTTCCTCCTATAAAAAACTATCTAATCAATCAATAGTTGAATCTGATTCTTTGTTTGATGTTGGCACAGATTGTGCAACAACAGGTTCTTCAGATTTAACATTTGGTTGAGGTAATGTTGATTGTGGTTTTGGAATATTGGATTGAACACTAAATTCTTGAGTTCTAGCATTTCTTTCAGCTTTAGATTCTAAGAACGTAACATTTCTAGCAATAACTTCCGTGTAAGTTCTTTTTTCTTTTGTTGCTGTTTCATACTTACGTACTGATATTCTTCCTTGAATTCCTATTAAAGAACCTTTACCAACATATTGACACATAGTTTCTGCTTGTTCTGCTCACACAGTACATGGCATGAAATTTGTTTCTTCCCCTGGTCTTTCTCCATCAAAAGCTAATGAAAATTTAACTAGTTTATTTCCATTTACAGTTGTTTGTAGTTCTAAGTCTTGAGTAATTCTACCCACTAATACAACATTATTTATCATAAGTTTATTTAGCTCCTTTTTCTTTTTGTTTGTTGATTGTAATGAATCTAATAACGTCTTTATTATTTTTTACAATCCTTTCCATCTCGTTTACATCTTCAATGTTTCCATTAAAATTTAAAACAACATAGTAACCTTGTTTTTGTTTATTAACTTCATAAGCTAATTCTCTTAGCCCTCAAAAGTCTACCTTTAAATTATCTGCATTCTTTAATCAAGAATTTACATTTTCCGAAATTTCTTTAGCTTTGGGTTCATCTACATTACCTCTGATAATGTATAAGACTTCATAATTTGCCATTGAAATATCCTCCTTTTGGTCTTCTGGCCTACACATGTAGGCAAGGAATTAATCTAATTAATTCAAAGGCATTATATATGTTTTTTGGCTTTTTTACTACCTTTTGAGTGAAAAACATATATATAAAAACTATATTTCTTGTTTTAAAGAAGTATTTTTGCTGAATTGACATAGCTTCTAAGAAGTAATGATGCGCCTAATTTTATGCCCCCATAATATCTAATTACAAAAATAGCAGTATTATTTATATTTTTAAGCTCCAATAACCTAAATAAAGGTTTTCCAGCTGTTCCAGAAGGTTCACCATCATCACTCATTCCTGCGCTATTATCTAATTTATAAGCATAAACAATATGTCGTGCTTTGGGATGTTCTTTTTTAAACTCTTTTAAGATAGTTTTGATTTCTTCCTTATCACTTATGGGGCATACATAAGCAATAAATTTAGATTTTTTAACAATAATTTCATTTTTTAGCATTTTTGTTATTTTTCTTTAAACTTAAATCATAAACTTTCATTAACATATTTTAGTAAGAATTTATCATAATCCTTAACTCTAGCAATTAAATTTTTACGATCATCGTTTGGAGTATCTTTGAGCACTAACATTAATTCTCCTTTATATTTACCAAATCCATTATTACAAATAACAATGTCTCCTACTTTAAAATCTTTTGAATAATTTTGTGAAGGAAAATCACAATTTTTATATGTAACTCTTGATTCACATGAACGTGCAGAATATGGATTTATATCACCACGTCTGTAATGGTTATCTAATAAAACAATTTCTTTTTCAATTTTAGATGCATTCGATAAAAACTCAATATCAAAAGTTAGTTTATTCGGATCTATCTGTGCTATCTCTTTCAATTCTTCATCTGATGCAAATGCGTTACCAAAGATAACATCATCAATAACATCAGTAACTAATAAATGTTTAGCTTGGGATGTAGCACGCATTTTACGATGCATTTCTAATGTTGGTAAACCATCACAAAAAGGTAATCGTGCTTCACACTTACCGACTTGAGAAGATATAAATGCAGCTGTTCTTAATCCGTGTTGTTTGGCTTTTTTAGCGGTTTTTAAGAAGGTTTGATATTCTAATCCAGTATATATTTGTGGATAGAAATTATGGCAGCCAATTAATTTTTCTTTTATTGGTTTGTGCGAAATTAAATGATCAATATATGTTTCACTTGATGATAAATTAAATTCAATATTTAGATTATAAGGATTAAAAGTCATTACTGATTCAAGTCATCCATCATAACCACCATCTAGTCGAATTGTAGTAGCACCTATTTCCTTGAAGAATTCTAAATTATTCGGGGATAATCCCATTAATTTAAATACATCAGGGTTAACATCTAAACAAGTATCATATCCCAATCCTTTAGCATAGTGTAAAATTTCTTTAATTTTTTCCAATATTTCTTTATCTTTTTTAACAGATAATAAAGAGGAAAATAATCTTGAATATCCTAAATCAGCCGCTTTTTTTAGATAAATTTTCATTTCATTCATATCTTGGTGTGCTGGATATACAGAAACTCCAATTCTTTTTTTGTTGTTTATCATTTTACTCTCCTTTTGGATTTATTATCTATATGATGTTGGATAATAATCCATTTGCTTTTTTTAATATTATATCTGCTTGTTGATAATTAATATTTTTGTTATTCATTATAATTGCATGTTTTACTGAAAAATTAGATTTTTCCAATAATTTTCATGCTGAGTCTTTAGATATGCCACTAATTTCTGATACGATTTTTGCACATCTATTTCTTAACTTTTCATTTGATGGCATCACATCCACCATCCAATTTTTATAAACTTTTCCTAACTTAATCATTACCCCTGTTGAAAGCATATTTAGTATTCTTTTTTGCGCCGTTCCTGATTTCATTCTCGTTGATCCAGTAATGACCTCAGAGCCTGTAATTGCTTCAATACTTATTTTACTTATCTTACTTATTGTTGATTGTTTTGAAGTTGATAATGAGATTGTATGAGCATTGATTGAGTTGGCATATTTTAATCCACCGACAACATATGGTGTTCTACCACTAGCTGAAATACCCACAACAACATCTTTTGATGATAATTTTAATTTTTTCAAATCATTAACGCATTCTTCAGCACTATCTTCAGCTTTTTCCACAGGATTCCTTAAAGCATTTTCACCACCCGCTATAAGTGCAATAATTACTTTATTCGAAACACCAAAAGTAGGTGGCATTTCACTTGCATCAAGAACGCCAATTCTACCAGATGAACCAGCACCGATATAAATCATTCTTCCATTATTTTTTATTTTTTCAAATGCTGTTTCAATTGCTAAACCTATTTTAGGTAGACAATTTTTTATTGCATTATCAATCACTTTATCTTCTTGCCAAATCAATTCAGCTATTTGCAAGGAGTTGAGTTTATCGATATTCTCTGTGTTTTTATTTCGTTTTTCTGTAGTAATAAAATTTATATTTTCTTTCATATAGATTACCTTTCTCTATCATGTTTTTGTATAAAATAGTTATATGCACCAAATGTTCCAGAATTAGAATGTAAATGAGCTAATTTTATGTCAGCATTATAATCGAAATATCTCGTATCAATAATTGCTGATAAATATTTTTTTATCGGCTTTAAAATATTTAAATTATTTGATAGCCCACCACCAATTATAATCATTTCTGAACCATAGAGATTGTAAACGTTTAAACAAAGAGTAGCTATTGCTTTTAGCTGTTGTTCAACAACTTCACTAGCAATTGGATCATTATTTTCTCATAGTTTATATATTTCTTTACCCATTAATTCCTTGCCTGTTTTTTCTTTATAGTTAACTTGTAAAGAGTACATAGAGGCCATATTTTGTCACATTAATTTCGGATTAATTAAATCATTATATACTTGAGAAAATGCACCACCAATACCTCATGGACCAACGACTAATTCACCTTCATTTAATACACCACCAGCAATCCCGGTTCCAAATCCTAAAAAGGTCACGTTTTTTATATTCTTAGCTACTCCATAAGCTACTTCAGCAATAAGAGATGCTTTACCATCATTTATAATGCTGAAATTATGTGCTCCAGGAACGTTTTGTTTTATTAAAAGATCTTGTAAATCAACATCCCCACTCTGATATTTCACTTTTCTACAATATTTTTCTTTACTTATTGGTGAATTTCAAGAAATTGCAATCCCATATATTTTGATATTCAATTCTTTTTCATAACATATAGCCACTTCTTTTACTATAGTAATTAATTCTTGAAAAGAAGATATTTCTTTAATAGATAATTCATTATGTTTTATTTGTTTGTGATTCATAAAAAGTGATAATTTAATGTATGTACCACCATTATCTCAAGCCAATATATATTTATCACTTAAATTTTTATTCATATATATTATCTTTCCTCTGCATATTTTTGTATAAAATAGTTATATGCACCAAATGCTGCAGAATGAGAATGTAAATGAGCTAATTTTATGTCAGCATTATAATCGAAATATCTCGTATCAATAATTGCTGATAAATATTTTTTTATCGGCTTTAAAATGTTTAAATTATTTGATAGTCCACCACCAATTATAATCATTTCTGAACCATAGAGATTATAGACATTAAAACAAATAGTAGCTATTGCTTTTAGCTGTTGTTCAACAACTTCACTAGCAATTGGATCATTATTTTCTCATAGTTTATATATTTCTTTACCCATTAATTCCTTGCCTGTTTTTTCTTTATAGTTAACTTGTAAAGAATACATAGAAGATACACTATTTCATGTTAATTTTGGATCAGCTATATTCATAAACACTAAAGAAAATTCGCCACCCATTCCTCAAGGTCCATTAACTAATTTTCCTTCATTTAATACACCACCAGCAATTCCGGTGCCAAATGCTAAAAACGTGACGTTTTTTACATCCTTAGCTGCTCCATAAGCTACTTCAGCGATAAGAGATGCTTTTCCATCATTTATAATGCTGAAATTATGTGCTCCAGGAACATTTTGTTTTATTAAAAGATCTTGCAAATCAATATCACCACTTTGGTAATGAACTTTTCTACAATATTTTTCTTTACTTATTGGTGAATTTCATGATACTGCAATCCCATATATTTTGATATTCAATTCTTTTTCATAACATATAGCCACTTCTTTCACTAAAGTAACTAATTCTTTGAGAGAAGATATTTTTTCAATAGAAAATTCATTATATTTTAATTGTTGAGCGTTAGAAAAGAGTGACAATTTTACAAAAATGCCACCATTATCCCAAACTAATATATATTTATCATTTAAATTTTTATTCATCTTGGTCTAATTATAATTATAATATTATTATTAAAATTAATATTAAAAAAGCGCTTTAATAGCGCTTTATAAATAATATATGTTTAACCTCTTGGACGCATATGTGGGAATAGCAATACATCTCTAATTGAATGGTTATCAGTTAGTAACATAACTAATCTGTCTAAACCAATCCCCAATCCACCAGTTGGAGGCATTCCATATTCTAATGATTCAACAAAATCTATATCCATATCTTGTGCTTCATCATTACCTTGATCTCTTTCTCTTAATTGTTCAGAAAATCTTTCAAATTGATCGATTGGATCGTTAAGTTCACTAAAGGCATTAGCAAATTCTTGTCCATTAATAAACAACTCAAATCTTTCTGCAAATCTCTTGTTATCAGGGTTTTTCATGGCCAATGGAGATATTTCAACTGGATGACCATAAACAAAGACAGGATCTATTACTTTATCTTCACAAAAAGCCTCAAAGAAGCTATTGATGATATAGCCAACTGAATTGTGATGTTTTTCAACTTTAACTCCATGTTCTTTTGCTATTTTACGTGCAATATTTATGTCAGTAATATTTCAAAAATCAACACCTGTTTCTTGTTTGATAAAATCAACCATATGAATTTTATTAAAAGGTGCTGATAAATTAATCTCCTTACCTTGATAGTTAATCTTATGAGTTCCGCAAGTTTTTTTTGTAACTTGAGAAATAAAGGATTGGGTTAATTCCATCATTCCTTTTAAATCACTATATGCTTCATATAACTCAATTGTTGTAAATTCAGGATTATGGGTGGCATCCATCCCTTCATTTCTAAATAATCTACCTATTTCATAAACTCTTGGAATTCCCCCAACTATACATTTTTTTAATGGTAATTCTGTAGCTATTCTCAAATAGAAATTTATGCCTAGAGCATTGTGGTGGGTTGAGAAGGGACGGGCAGAAGCCCCGCCAATAGTTGGTTGAAGTATTGGAGTTTCGACTTCTAAGTAGTCACGGTCGTCTAAAAATTTTCTAAGATATTTCATTATTGCGCTTCTTTTTACGAACGTTTCTTTAACACTTGGTCTCATTATTAAGTCTACATATCTTCTTCGGTATCTTTCTTCGATATCTTGTAGACCATAATAATCATCAGGTAACGGCTTTAAAGCTTTTACCAAGTGATGATATTTCGCTAATCGAACGGACAATATTCCAGTCGATGTCTTCATCGGAGTACCACTAACAGCAATAAAATCTCCCACATCAGCTTGATCCCATAACCTTTGAGTCAATTCATCGATCTCATTTTTTGGAACATAGACCTGTCAGTCCCCAGAATGATCTTTCATTGAAATAAACGGTCCTCTTTTTCCTTTTATCCTTCCAACTAAAGTCACGGTTGAGAATTCTTGAGATGATAATTCTTCTTTTGAATATTTAGAAAAATCAGACAAAAACTGTTTTGATGTATGAGTAGCATCCATTTTATATCCGAACGGTTCCACTCCTCATTCTTTTAGTTGTTTTGCTTTTGCTCTTCTGATTAATTCTTGTTCACTAAATTTTCTTTCCATATTTAATCCTTTCAAATAAATAAAAAGATAACCTAAGTCTGCCCGTATGGCGGTCCCAAGACTTCAGTTATCTTAATTTTTATTATTTATATTTTATATATGCTCTCATTTGGTTTAAAGGAATTGATTATCTGTTTTCACCATTCAGACTCACTGTTATCAATTTTATTCTCTAAACTGCATATGCGAAATTATTATACTATATTTACTATTAAAGTAAAAGATAATGTTTTTAATTATTTTCGATTAGAATGATATCTGTTTCTTTTTTATACTTTGATTTTGCATTTAAATCGTTTAAATATTTTATATCAGATTTAGCGAATTGTTTTGCAAGATTATTTTGTTTAACTTCTAAAGCAGGATAATGTGATTCCATTGCTGCTTTTAATTTTCCATATCCTTCTTGCAATGCGGCACCAAAGGATGTTGTAGTTTTTGTTAATGATTCGATATCTTGATACATTTTTTCATTTGTAGATACTTTATTGTGTACTTCTAGAACATTTGACATAGCTCATGCATATTGTACAAATGATGATGGAGACATTATGTGAACTTTTGTTCCTTCAACTATCTTTCTTAGTTCACCTGGAAATTCTTTATATAATTCCATGAATATTGCATCATTTTGAATTACAAGAATACCATATGCAGCAGTTTGTCTTTTATTTAAATATTTTGATACTTCTTTTGCTTGTGTTCAAATCTTAGCTGCAAATTGTTTGTCAATTACAATTCTTCCAGCTTCATCAACATCATGTTCTAAAACTTTTGAATCAACAGGAATTCATTTTCCACCTTCAATACCTGCTTTAATAGCAAATTCAACAACATTATTTCCAACTGGTAGGTTTTCAGTTCAGAAATCATCAGGAAGATCAGATTTGACCAATATTTCCTTCATTTGCATTTCTCCCAACATACCTTTTCCTTTATTACCAGATGAAGCAAAGAATGTTTTTTCTATTTTGTCTAAGGGTAATAGTCTTTGTGCTATATTTTGAGATAATTCTTGACTATTTTTTTGCACTGCAGCCAAAATAGATTTTATTTCCATTTTTTCTAATTCTAACGAAGTAATGATGTTTTGTTTTTTATTAAGAATTTCATTTTTTTCTTTTAATTCTATTTCAATTTTATGATTTTTTAAATTCAGTTCTTTTGATGTTTTTTCGAATAATTCTTTATCCGCAAGAATTTTCTGATTTTTTAAATTTAATTCGTTAATTAAAGATTTTTTCTGTTCTAATGCCATTTCAATTTTTATTTGATTATTTTTAAACTCAGAAATAGTTTTTTCCTTTTCATTTAAGTTCTTTCTTAAATCATCATTAGAAGTCTTAAGATCCATTATTCTTTCATCTGAAGATTCAACTTTTCCAGTCAATTTACTATTTTGATGACGTAGCTCCTCTAATTCTTGAGAATCCTTATTGTCAAATTTTATTCTTTTCGAAATAAAATCAACAATATCGTCTCATTTCATAAAAATTCTTTTTATTCATGATATTTTTTCCATATTGTACCGCCTTCTTTTTGTATATAAGTATATATTTAATGTATATATAAATCAAGATAATTTTAAATTATTTATAGTTATTAATGTCTATTTTTTCTTGATAAATATTTATGTGTGTTGTATAATAAACGCGGTAAAGAAAAGGAAGACTGTAATCGATGTTAAAACAAATCTTTAATACAACTTGATATTATTTTATGTGAAATTCAAATACGGTTTTCAAATTTTCTTAATATAATTATTGATTTAAATTATAAAAAGAGGAATATAGAAAGACGTATTTTTTACAAGATACGTCTTTCTAATTTTTTTGCCAAAATTATTATTAAGGAGAAAAAAATAAAATGACTGTAAAAGTTGAAACAGTAAGAAAATTAGGATTTTTTAGTGCTTTATCTATTTTATTGGGTACTGTTGTTGGAATTGGAATATTCTTTAAAAATCATTCTATTCTACGGGGAACAGAATGATCAGGTTCAGGTACGTTAATTGCCTGAATATTAGGGGGATTATTAGCCCTATGTGCTGCGGTTTCATTTTCTGAAATCGGTAATATGCGCTCAAATAAATCAACAGGTATTGGTGATTGAGCAGAGAAAACTTGTGGAAGAAAATTTGGATATTTTACCAGATTTACTTTCTCAACCTTCTATTTAGGAATGTTAACTGCAATTTTGGGTGTCTTTGGTTCTGAAGCAGTGATAAATGTAGTAGTTGTGTTATCAAAAAATCTAGAACAACCAGATCTTTGAGTCCACATATTAGTCGGAGTAGGATTAACACTATTTTTCTACATACTTTCATATATATCAATACACACAACTGGAATTATCCAATCAGCTACCACAATAATTAAGTTTATCCCATTAATTATGGTAGGTTTAGCAGGAATAATTATGTTAAGTACGAATGCACATCCTGCACAAGCTTCTGCATCATATCCACTTTTTGGTCAAAATGCTTTCAAGAATGGTAGAGCATTTTCTGTTTCAAAAATGTTATCTGTTCTACCAGCCGTACTATTTGCATTTGATGGATTTTTAAATGTTGGTGGTATGTCAAGAAAAGTTAGAGGTGGCGAACAAAGAACTTCAATTATTGTAGTGTTAGGAATGCTGATTGTAATTGGATTATATTTACTAATTGCAATATCTGCAATTTTACATGGTTCAGGTATGGTAACAGGTGCTCCAATGGGTGCTATTCCATCTGATGGATTAGGAATATTTGACCAAATATTTAAAAATGCTCATACAGCTGAAGTTATGGGTAAAATAGTAACAATCTTTATTGCAATATCAACTTTAGGTGTTGTTAATGGTGTATGTGGAGCTACACAAGTTGTTATTTCTCAAGAAGTTGATAATGAATTAATTATCGGTTCAAGAGGACTAAAAAGAAAAGTTGGAACAAAAAAAGCTGGATTAATAATTGGTTTAGCAATTGTGTTATTTGGATTTATGATCTTAGGTATTCCTGCGATTATTTTAAATTCAGATTCTATTATTGATGGAATCAGTAACTTCCCAACTTTATTCATGTTTGCGTTATATGTACCAATTATATTTGCATACGCAATAAAGAGAAATACTTTTAAAAATCAAAAAATGAATAAAATTTTATTTTACACAGTGGCATCAATAGCGGTTGTTGGAATCACATTAGTGGTTGCTTATCAATTACTATTCCACTTCCCTGTAGTAGCAGCTCAGGAAGGAAAAGAAAAAACTCACTGAGGGTTATTCGTTGGTGATGGAAAGAGTAGTGGAAAAGGTCAATTCATGAATAATCAACAGGGGTTAATTGTATTCTTATCAATGTTAGCTTTATTCATTAGTTTACCAATATTAAACTTTTTTGCAATTAAGAAAATTGAAAAAAGAAATGTTCTAATTGAAAAATAAATATTAAATTAGCCCGTTAATCGGGCGTTTTTTATTAGAGATTATTTATATTATGTTAATATATCTAAAATTAAAAAGGAGATATCATATGTCTCAAAAAATTCGTTTTCAACACAAAAATGTAATCGGAATATCAAGTTATAAAGAAATTACAAGACGTGCTTTACCCATAATTATTATGGTTATGTTACAAACTATGGTACCTCTAGTTGACAATATTATGGTTGGACTAATTGGAGATGATGCTTTAGGAGCATTGGGTTTTTCAAGCACTTTGATATTTAGTCACAGAATTATAATTATGGGACTTGTTGGTGGTGCAAGTATAATGTTGGGCCAATATTTAGGTAGTCATCAATTACAACATGTTAAAGATGCTCATAAATTAAAAATTAACCTAGTTCTTATATTTACTATGCCATTTGTTTTATTAATGGCTGCATTTCCAAATGCATATATGAAATTATGAACTCATAATTCTAATGTTATTGCTTTAGGTAATGATTATTTAAGATTAATGAGTATTGCTTTAATTATCGGTATAATGGCTAGTCAAATTGCAAATTCAACTGCTCAAATTGGTAAATCAACTATGTTAATGATTATTGCAATTCTTGCAGTTGTGAGTAATATTGTTTTAGATTATATATTTATTAGAGTATTGGATCAAGGAGTAAAAGGTGTAGCAATTGCTACAATTATTGTTCAATCTGTTACTTTTTTAGGTTTATATATTTTTAATTGAATCGCACGTTCACCAATACATATTAATTTTTTTACAATATTTAAAATCAGAAAAGAAGTAATTGTTAGATCATTTAAAAGATGACATGTGTTGATTACAGAAGTTGTATTCACCATCTCAGTAAGTGTGGCACAACTTATAATTGCTCGAGCATACATTGATGATTCTGTAATGGTAGGGGCAATTCGAGCCGCTACTGGTCCATTTACAAGAGTAGCAATGGCAGGATTTATTGGTGCTTCTTCAACAATTTCTTATTTTGTCGGAACAAGATTAGGTGCTTCTCGATTTGATGAAGCATTAGAGAATGCCAAAAGAGTTCTTATAGTTGGTTTAGTATTCTTGTTTGCAATAACTACATGTATTGCAATTAGTGCACAATGAATTGTAGAAATTTATACAAATATTTCTGATGAAGTTAAGCGTCAAACAATTTGATTTCTTAGATTTATTCCATTTATAAATTTTGCCATAGGTTATAGTGCTTTAAAATTAAGAATACTTGAAAGTGGTGGAGAAACAAAAACGGTAATGATTTGGGACTTTTTCTATAACATTTTCTATATTGGTGCCACTGCCACAATTGCATATGGAATTCATTTTAATAAAGATTATATTTGATTAACATTAACATTAGTGAATTTAATAAGAATAGTAAAAGCCATTTATTCTTGATATTTATACAAACAGAAAAAATGATTAAGAAATTTAACTCTTGCAATCAAAGAAAAAGGCGTTTCTTCTCAAGAAATGCCAGATGATGGAGAAATATAAAAAACAAAACACGCATAATAGCGTGTTTTTTTATGAAAATATTTCCTCAATATATTTGGCAATACCATCATTATTGTTAGTATCAATAATAATATCAGCAACTTCTTTTACTTGTTGAGTTGCATTACCCATTGCTATTCCAACTCCAGCACCTTTAATCATAGATATATCGTTATTAGAATCGCCAAAACAATAAATATTTTTTATTTCTATTCCTTTTGTTTTTGCAACATTTTTAATTGCAGTGAATTTATCAATACCTTTTGGATTAGCGATAAAATAATAATTAGTTGAAGTAGTGAATTCAGCATATTTTTTTTCATTTTCGGTTAATTGATTATATAACTTTCTTGGTTCAGCATTTTTTTCATGAATGCTAATTTGTAAAATGTCTTCTATATTTATTTTTTCAAACATTTTTTTGGCCGAAGAGTATAAATCAACATTTCCAGATTTAATCATTGTTTGACCATAACCATTTACGTGTTGATTATTTGTAACTATATTAAGTGAATTAATAGTATGGATAGCTAATCATGTTGATTCTTTTTCAGCTAAATTTAACATTCATTTAGAAGTTATTGGCGGTAATTTGGCAAATGTTTGGTGTTCATTATTTTCATAATTAAATATAAAACTTCCATTATTACCTATTACAATTGGTTTAAAAGGTAAATCATCAATAATTGGATCAATAAATCTTTTACCTCTACCTGTTGCTATAATAATTTCATGATTATTGTTTTTTAAAAAAATTAAACTATTTCTAACTTTAATAGACAATTTGTGTTTTGAATTTAATAACGTTCCATCTAAGTCAAAAACAAATAACTTTTTCATATAAACCTCTTTTCTTATTAATAAGTATAATGTAGATAGGTAATTATTTTAGAATAAAAGATAATTACAGAGAAAATGAGGTATTATTATGGATAAGAAATTTTTTGGTTTTGACATAGATGGAACATTAGTCACAAAAAATAATGAAATTTTACCAAATACAATTAAAACACTTAAAAATATATATGATAAAGGGCATATTATTTCATTAGTAACCGGTAGGGGTCTACGTCAATCTATTTCTATTTTAGAAATTTTGGAAAAAAATGGAATTAAGGCGTATTTAATTGCAAATAATGGATCACTAATAAAAAATGGAGTAAAAGGTGAAAATAAATTTTTAGGAACAATAAATGAAAAATCCTCAAATTGACTTATTGAAAAAGGTCGTGAAACGAAAAGTTTAATTTTATTACATTATGATGGTAAAACTATTTATTACATTGATAATACCGAATGATTAAAAGAGATAAATAAATTAAGTTCAGGAATAAAAATCTATCCCGAAGAGATTTGTGAATATAATGAATTAATATCAGCCACTAAAAGTGGAAAAGTTAATCAAGTTAGTATAAAGCAATCACTTAATATAGTAAATGAAGCAATTTCTAATGCTCCAAAACACATTAGAGAAAAAAATGAGGTGGTTATTGTTGGGCAAGTATATTTCGATATATGCCCTAAAAATATTACAAAATTTAATTCTGTTTTAAAATTATGTGAAGATCATAAAATTAAAAGGGATAATATTTATCTTTTTGGCGATTCATTAAATGATATTTCAATGATGCGAAAAGATATTCATTCAGTAGCCATGATTAATGCACTTGATCCAGTTAAATGTGCTGCTAGATATATAACAATGTATGACAATAATAATGAAGGTGTTGCTCACTGAATTAATGATAATGTAATTCTATAAGAAGATCGGTTGAATCCGGTTTTTTGTTTGCTGGTTTTCGAACAATTTTTTCAACTCAACAACCCTATTTCTCCAAATTTTTCTCTCTCAAAATCGAATTCCTCTTCAACTCTCCATAAACTTTACCAACTAACAACCAAAATAAAAAACTGACCGATTAAATCAGCCAATTATTCTCTTTCCTACCCACTTATTCTGAATAAAAACAATGACATTGATAACAATGTTATTATTAAATATGATTGAGGTGAATATGTATATTTTTATAGTTATAATTGCATTTATATGTGCTATGCTACCACTACTAATTTGATTTATTAGGAATTTAAATAGAGTTTTAAGATCAAAGGATTCATATCTATTGAATAAAATAATTATTTGATCTTTTTTGATACTCTGACCAATTTCATTAACCTTATTTATATTAATAGGGACAAAAGTAATTATAAATTAATCTTTAGTTGATAATTAATTGCATTTTTTAATAATTTTTTATTTCTTCGAGCACTTCTTTTGAAAATTAATTTATTAAATTGATCAGATAATCCCGTTAATGTTTTTTCTCTTAAGATATGTTCTGAGTATAATATAACAACTGTTTGAGTTCATTTTCGATATTTAAATTCAAAAGTTGTATCATATAAATCTTTATTAAATTTACCTCTATATTTAAGTAATTTAAATTCTTCAATGTTGGAAATATAATATTTCATTTTTTGGTTTTGATTTTGTATAGAAAATTTTCTATTTACTACCAGTTGGTTCAAAGGTATTGAATATAATTTGGAAAATGTTTGCAAAAATGCGTTTCATATTTCTTCAATGCCAATATTTTTGAATTTAATTTTATGTTTTGAAGTAATATGTCTAGCTAATTCATCAAACAATGAATTATATTTTGAATCACCTGATTTTCATGAATTAATTGATTCTTGTTTTTCCATTTTTAACCACCATTATTTGATTTTATCATTATAAAATAAAAAACAACCCAGTGGTTGCTTTCTATAATATTTAATTAGTTAGTGGCATTTTTTCATTCTTCGAGACTTTCTAAATACTCTGCAATATTTCCTCTTGGAATTAATTTAATATTTCTAACATTATCTGTGAAATAAGTTAAATCAATAACTGCCATTACAATTGTAGTAATTGCTAATCCTATTAATATTGTTGATGCTCAAAAGAATATATGCTTATTTTTTGATCCTGATACTATTGCATATAAAATTGCATATGCTATTGAACCAAATCCTAATGGAATAACAACGGCAGTTCATTTACTTTCCTTAAATAAAATTGAATAATCTGCAATTCCTTTTATAATATTTCCATCCGCATTGGAAGCTCCAAATTGAATGCTAGGGTCTTTAAACATTTGTAAAAACAGCGTTCCTCGAGCAGCTGAGTTTGTAGCATCTCCCCCTAATCCAGGAGCTATAAGATTCAATTGATTTGTTGCTTCTGTTAAGCTTGTTGGTGCAGAAAATTTTCCACCAATTTTAGCCAAAGCAAGATTATAGTCATTTAATTCATTTGTTCCAATATTACTATGAAAACCAGATACTAATGCAATTAACCCAATAAATATTAGAACAAATATATAAGTTGTTTTTAATTTGGTGTGAAATGATATTGTTTTATAAATTGTTTTGTTTCCAAAACCTTTTGAATTTGCGATAGCCATACTAATTCACTCTCACTTTCTGAGTTTCAGATACAACTTCTATTAGAGCTTTTTTTGCACCTCTTTTGCTGTGGAAAATAACAAAAGGTGACCATATTACTATTAATAATAATAGGTTAAATAAAGCTAATATAACTGCTTTTCATCCCATGGCAGTTGCTAATAATGCCCCTAGAACTACTGGCATACTATATGGAATTAATACTTGAACTTTCTCGACATCAAATCATATATAAGCCAGATATGTTGTAACCGTTACCAATGGCATACCAAGTATAAATGGAACAACATATTTTCCATTTAAAATTAATGGTAATCCAAATATAACTGGTTCATTAATTTGGAATATACTAGGTCCAATACTTATTTTTGCAATACTTCTTTCTTCTTTTCTTTTTGAGAATATAAAGATTGCAATTAATAAAGATAGGGTTGCACCAGCTCCTCCTAGGAATATAAATGCATCAAATGTTCCTGCAACGAAAATGTTATTAGCTCCTTTAAGTGCATTTTCTGAATATAATGCTAATCAAATTGGAGTAAATATTCCATTCATAACACTAGTTCCGTGAATTCCGAAGAATCATAATAAAGATATTGCACAAACATAAACTAAAGCAATACTCAATCCTCCGTCTGTTGAACCGGCAAATGTTAAGAATGGTGATTGAACACCACTAAAAATAGCATCTCCAATTGATCATGAATTTGCTGATCCTTCTATATTAAATTCAGGTACATGACCAGTATAATATCCCATTATTACAAATGGTGAATTTAATACTGCAATAATTAAAATTGAAATAATTACTGGAAATAATTTAGCGAATGCTCTTGAAATAATAGGTGGGACTCCATCAGGCATTCTTATGATCAGTGCTTTACTTCTTTCGAATACACAAAACAATTCTACTGCAATAATTGTTAAGAAAATTGCGGCCAAGAGACCTTCGGCCCCCATTAGCTCTCTTTTAGCAAATGTTCCTGTTAAAAATCCAGCTAAACCTACGGTTGAGGCAATTATTGGAGAATTAGAACCTTTTGCAACAGCTAAAAAATAACCAAATGATATTGAGAAAAATACTGACATCATATTGATCGTAGCATTTGTTACTGTCATAGCCGCATATCTACCCATATCAGATACCGCATAAGCATTAGTGCCTTTAATAAGTGAATGTGCATTATCTACACTTTTATCAACTTCATTTGTTGCATATGCAAATCATCCTAGTATTGATGATTGAGGCGGTGTTTCGCTCCCGAAAACAAATGTTTTAATTAAAATTGATATAGCACCAGCAAGCATAATTGGTATGATTAGAGAAAAACCATCTCTAAGTGCCGCTAAATGTTTTTGGACACCCATTTTACCAAAGGAATCTATTATTTGTTGGCCGACGCTTTTAAATTTTAGATTTTTTTTCATTTTTTGTTTCCTTTCTGGGGTATTACCCAATTTTTGTTTAATTAATTTTATTAATGTGTTTAAGATTAGCTTAACCTTATACATTTTCTCTATAATAAAAATCTATTTTTCACTTAAAAAATGACTCAATTTTATTACAGATTTAATAATTTTAATAATTTTTTTTGATTATCGAATATTTTTGACTTATCCAATAAAAAAGGGATAGTTTTTCATGTTTTTTTTGAAATTTCTCATTGTCCCTCTTCCATATTTTATCAGTCTTTTATCTAATATTCAAAAGAAAATTATTTATATAGTTTACATACTATATAACAATTAATATTAAATAATTAATATGAAAAATAGAGGGAATTTTAGCTATATTTAACAGATAAATTTTAACTCTTACTAATTAAAAGTAAAAGGTTGTAAGTTATAATACAAAAGAATACTTTGGGGGTAAAAAAATGGAAGTTTTAATATGTAAAAATAAAAAAATAATTGCTAAAGAAGCTGTAAAACATATACTAAAAGTTTTAAATGATATTGATGAACCTGTCTTAGGTTTGGCAACAGGTTCTACACCAATTGAAACTTATAAAGAATTAATAAAAGATTTTAAAATTAATAATAGAGATTGAAGTAAAGTTGTTACATATAATTTAGATGAATATGCAGGTATAGAGCCAAATAGTAAACAATCTTATTCTAATTTTATGAAAGAAAAATTATTTAATCATATTAATATTAATATGTCTAATACACATGTACCTTCAGGAATTGGGGAACTAAAAAAAGTGGCCATTAAATATGATAATGATGTAAGAAATGCGGGGATTGATATTCAAATATTAGGAATTGGAAGCAATGGACATATTGCTTTTAATGAACCAGGAACACCTTGAAATTCGATTACTCATGTTGTGAAATTAAATCAACAAACAAGAAAAGATAATTCCAGGTTTTTTAATTCAATAGATGATGTTCCCACACATGCTATTTCAATGGGGATATCAACCATTTTAAAAGCTCATAAAATATTATTATTAGCGACCGGAGGAAATAAAGCAGATGCTATATCCGCATTAGTGGAAGGTGAACCAAACATTAATTGACCATGTACTTCTCTTCAAAATCATCATGATTTAGTTGTAATTATCGATGAAGCATCAGCATCTAAATTAAAAAAGAAATATATTTATAGGTAATCTAAAAATGATAATAGAAAACGCAAAAATTATATTAGAGCATAAAGAGGTCATAGGTAGCTTGGAAATAGTTGATGGATTAATACATAAAATTATTGAAACAGATAATAAAAACTATCAAGTTATTATAATTCCTGGGTTTATTGATACTCATGTTCATGGTGGATATGGATTTGATTTTATGGACGGTAATTCTAATGGCGGATATGGATTATTTGCAAAAAATTTATTGAAAGAAGGGGTAACATCTGTTATTCAATCTACTGTTACTGACTCAGTTGAAAAAACAAATATGGCCACTAAAGAATTTGGTAAATATATTTCAAAAAATAAAGAATTAAAAGATCGTGCTGATCATATTGGGGTTCATATTGAAGGTAAATGAATAAATAAAGCACAAAAAGGAGCTCATTCTATTTCAGAAATTGTACCTGCGAATATCGAATGATTTAAACAATTAAATTTCAATACAAATAACTTAATTAAACAAGTTACATTAGCTGTAGAAATTGATGAAAATTTAGAATTAGCTAAGTATTTATCAAAGAATAACATTATTGCATCTGTAGGGCATTCCAATATTAAAATGAAACAAGCATTAGAGTTATTTAATAAAAAAATAATTAAGAATGTAACCCATTTATATAATCAGATGTCTAGATATACTCATAGAAAACCTGGTTTAGTTCCTGCTGTATTGCAAGATAACAATATTCCATGTGAATTAATTTGTGATGGAATTCATGTTGATCCTGAAATCATTAAATTAACTTACAAATTAATTGGCGCTGATAGGATTATTTTAATTACTGATGCAATTAGAGCAAAAGGTTTAGGTCCTGGGGAATATCTTTTAGGCCAATTAGAAGTAATTGTTCATGAGGATGGCAGTGCTAGATTAATGGATGGGCAACTCGCTGGCTCAACCCTTACAATGATCGATGCTTTTAGAAACATTCTTAAATTCTCTAATTGTGGATTAATTAATGCTGTAAAAATGACATCCACTAATGCTGCAAAACTTTATGGAATATATAATGAAAAAGGAAGTATAGAAGTAGGGAAAAAAGCGGACTTAATTATTCTCAATAAAGGATTATTTATTAATAAAATAATAAAATCATAATAAAAAAGTGTTAAATTTTAATTTTTAAAATTTTTATTTCTACCTAAAATGATATATAATTTATGTAATATGTTTATTGTTAGATTTATTCAGAAAATTGTGGATTGAGTTCATAGAACTCATGAAAATATTAAAACCGATACTTGAAATAATATCTTGTTAAAAAGAAGATTGGAAACAATTTCTCATCAAAATTACGAACGTGTAGATATCGCTATAGTAACTTTCATGGGAATAGGGATGGTCGGAACTTTTGTTGCGGCCCTTAGTTTTTTGGGGGTAGATTCTGTTTCTTTATATTCATGAATACCTGGATGAATCAGCTTTCTGTTTACTTTTATACTTTCATGATTATTTTTTACACAACGTAATTTAAAAAGAATAACTGTATTGTTTTTATTTTCAATGTTGATATATGGAGGGGTTTGTTTAATGATCGCAACAGATTCTGAAATTATCAAAGCAACTCAAACCTTATTTGGAAATGATAGTAAATATTTAGATACAGTTAAGCAACACACCTCTCAAGCTATTGGGATTATTATCAATACTTTATTTATTGGATTAGTAACAATTCAATTACTAACATTTCTATATCTAATATTTGATTATTATTGATGAAAGGGGTTTATTAAAGAAAGGCAAAGACGAAATATAGTTAGAAATTCAATTATTCATTTTTTTGTAGTTACTATTTTTTCACTTGGTATTCTTTCAGGATTAACTCTTATCACAAATCAAGTCAATCCATTGATTGTCGATGCATTTACTAATGGCACCGAATTAAAAGAAACAATGCACAAAATAAGTGTAGCTGTTTGAAAATTACTTAACTTATTCTTGTTCCCAACATTCGCTATTATTGGACGTTTAAATATGGATTCAGCATTGGGTGATAATCAAAATCTAAAATCTATTGGATTTAAAATTAAGATTGCTTTGTTTTTCTTCCTAACTGAACCTACCAATAAAATTATTATGTATATTCAAATTGCTTATATTGCTATTTCTGGTCTAACTAGTATTATTTCAATTATTATTTATTTTATTAATGCAATTACTGAAGAAAAAGTTCCATATATGATTTCTATTTTCTATCGACAAGTTGAAAACATTACAAAATATGAATTACAAGAAATGTCTAGTGATAATTTAAAAACACTTGGTTTAAAACATGTTAAAAAATCGAAGTATGAAACTTGATAATAAAAAACACCTTATTATGGGTGTTTTTATTTTAGTGATAATAACTCTTTCTTGTAAATCTTTTTAGGATTATATTGGAACCCATTATGAGTTGGGGAAACATTAAATGTTTTTAAATTTACTTTCACTCTCACTTGTAATGGTTGATGATTTTCAGTAGTAAAATAACGTAAATCCACTAATATAATAAGTTTAGTAAATTCATCTAATGATTGAGTTCTAATTTTATATACAGGTGAGAAATAGCGGAATGCTTTCACTTCAGGAGATTTATTTAATAATCGAAGAATTTTAGAATCTAACGGACCATGTTTATCGGATGTATCTTTTAACTTAATTTTTAATCCATAAACAGAACCAATGTAGAAACGGTCCAGAGTTTCTACAACATATCTATAATGACCAGGAGTTAGCATAGTGACCATAACCACATTGTGAGCTTTAGGATGTTTTCTTCGAATTTTATATGTTAATATTTTTTTTCATAAATATTTGATTACATAGTAAGGCCCAATTATTGAGAAGAAAATGATTGTTAAATCAAATCAAGAAATGAGATCATAGTTCAATCAGTGTTGTGTAAAATATATACCAGAATAAGAACTTAATGTTATAAAAATAAATATATCAAATGTGGAAATAAATGAATGTGCAAATCATTTTTCTGAGAACGGATACAATATTTGAGTTCCATAATGATTTGATATATCCATTAATAAATGTAATAGCGAGCATCCCAAGAGTATAAGAGCATACTTCCATCAAGTAATATTATTTACAATTGGATAAGCGAAACATCCCCCCACAATTGCTGTCATTAATATAACAATAGGGAATCCATGAGTGAATCCTCTATGGAGAGCCAAGAATTTTTTATTTTTTGAGAAAATTACATCAATATCGGGAATATTTGAAACAATTATTGCTGCAATTAATAAAAATATCAATGATGGGGAATGTTGGGTTATTTCTGGATCAACTGCAGCTATAGTTACAACAGCTGTTCCACTAACACAATGAGTTAATGTATCCAATTAAATCACCTCCTTAGTGTATTTGTCTTTTAATTCATCTAAAATAGATACCATTTCATCAAAAGATGATATTAATGACATTCTAGATTTAAAGGGTGCAATATCACTCATTCGTGTTTTTGCTAAATAATCATTTCCATGACCTCTCATTTGTGCAAATGCAACTTTTTCACCTCATTGTTTTATTAATCCTTGAGTATGAATAATAATAGTTTGTTTCCATTCCTCAAATGAAGGTTTTGATAATTTTTTACCGGTATCAAGATAATATTGGCTTTGTTCAAAAATTCATGGATTACCTTGTGCAGCTCTAGCTATCATAACTAAGTCACATCCGGTAGTATCAAGCATTTCTTTAACATCTTCAGGAGTTTTAACATCACCATTTCCAATTACTGGAATATTAACAGCTTCTTTGACTTCTTTTATAAATTTTCATGAATCTTTTGCGCTGCCTCTATACATTTGATTTCTTGTTCTTGTATGAAGTGTCACAGCAGATGCTCCAGCCTCTTCAGCGACTTTCGCAACTTCAACACAATTAATAACATTATCATCTCATCCAAGTCTATATTTAATTGTTACTGGTTTAGTAGTATTTTTCTTTACGGAAGCAATGATTTCTCTTACTTTTTCTAAATCTCTTGTTAAGGCACTCCCAGACCCTGTTCTTACTGCAACTTTTCTCATCGGACAACCCATATTAATATCAATAATATCGCAGGGCACATTTTCTTCTACATATTTAGCGACTTCTCCAAAATGATCTGGATTATTACCGAATATTTGTAATGAAATAGGATGTTCGTTTGGAGAAACTGACAGCATATTTTTACTTTTTTGATTATGATGAATAATAGCGGTTGTATTTACCATTTCAGCACATACCAAAGATGCTCCGTGATCGTGACAAATTTGTCTAAATGACATATTACAAACACCAGCCATTGGAGCCAAGACGACTTTTCCTTTAATTTCAACATTACCAATTTTTAAAAACATAAAATAATATTAACACAATGATAAGAAAGCATAAATCATTTATTATATATAATTTTGTAATATTATTACTTGGAGAAAAAAGGAGACAAAAATGGATAAATTTTATGAAATATTAAAAAATAGAAGTTCATCAAGAAATTTTCAACCTGGACACAAAATTGATTCTAAATTATTAGATAAATGAAATAATTTAATTTCTATTCAACCAACATCCACCAATGGACAACAATTTTCTTTTATTATGATTGAAAACCAAGAAACAAAAAATAAAATAATGGAGTTATGTTGAGGACAAAAACAAATTGGTAACTCATCAGTATTTTATTTATTTATTGCCGATCAAAGAAAGTATATTAGATCATGTGAAATTGAAGGTGTAGACCCAAAGGATTACCTTTCACATATAGATTCTCTAATAACATCTGCTGGAGATGCTTTTATTTCTGCACAAACATTAATGATTGCTGCAGAATTAGAAGGGTATGGCTCTTGTTATATTGGAGCTGTTCGTCATGCTATTAGTGAAATAAAAGAACTTTTAGAATTGCCTGAATATGCAATGCCACTAGTTGGAATGGTAATTGGAAAGCCTCAATCAAAATCTGGCATCAAACCCAAAAATCTAGCAGGAACCATTCACATAGAAAAATATGATTTAAATAAAGTGAATAAATCTGTTGATAATTACGACAAAGTGATGGTAGATTACTTTGTTCATAGAAAAGCAAAAGATAAAAGTACTTGATCAAATAGAATTGTCCGAACTTATGCTAAAATGCAAGAATTAACTAAAAATAAAATAGATAAAGAAATAAAAGATTCTTGATCAAATTTAAAATAAAATAAAAAACGGTTAATCATTACCGTTTTTTATTTTATGTATCATCTATGTATTTAATTTAAATTGTATTATAAGTATCAGCAGATTCTTCTTCATGATATTCATAAATATTTTCTTCTTCAGAGTATTCATCAATATTTTTTTCTTCAGTTTTTTCTGCTAATTTTAAACTCTCTTTAGCTTTTTTATCCATTAAATCAATTAGATATGATTGTCCTAAAAGTGTTAAAAATATAATTGCTGATAAAGAAGTAAGTATTATTCCTTTTTTAGAAAGTATAAAGAAGCTATTAAATCCTGCTGCTATTTCTTTGTTTTCAGTTGCCAAAGGAGTTTGTGTTTCTTCTCCTACAATGTTTCTTGATGTTGCACCAATTTCAGGTGCTTTTGCAAGCATTATATCAACAGCACTAAATATCACTAGTAGTATAGCTATCCCAGTCATAAATGTAGCAATCGATTTTGTTATTTTTATTTCTTTTGATTTTGAAAATGTATTTATTCCAAGTCCAACTGCTAAAATTGCTAATAAACCTAATGAACAGAAATGGAACCACTTCCACACACTGTAAAGAACATTCTCACTTCCGGATCAAGGAAGTTTTTTTGTGTTTATATAATTGTCAAATCAATCTTCAAATTTTTGTTGCTCACCAATCATTAAGTATGCAAAAACAGTTTCTGAAATCATTACAATTATCAATATTACAAATAATATTTTTCTTTTATTTATAATATTTAAGTATTTCTTGTTTTTTTCCATTTTTTAAAACTTAAGGTAATTCTTCATAGTGATCATTATTTAAATTAGGTTTTTTCATTTTAATTTCTTTTTCAGATTTTTTTATTGATTTTGAATAATTAATATCTGCATTTTTCTTTATTGATCCAATTAAATATAACTGAAGAATAGATGATACTAAAATAATTGCTCCAAGAGGTAAAAATATTGCTCACTTATTGGATATTAGATTGAACCCGTCGTATGAATCCTTTATTTGGTTGTTTAACGATACCTCAGATGGACCTGTTGCTTTAGGCAATTCTTGTGCAATCGCTATATAAGTATCAAGAAGAAGAGCTAAACTCACTATGACTATAACCGTTATAATTAATGCTTTCCTTGTTTGATTTGTTCATTTTTTTGAAAATGTATTAATACCAATAATTATGGTTATTATTGTGATTAAAACCATTCATCCTATTTGAAGAAAGAATCACTCACTACTTAAACGCAATCTCGTAAATGTATCTAATTTATTATCTTTTGCCCAGTTATTTAATCAATCTTCATATTGAGTTTGTTCATTTTTAACTAAAAAAACGAATATTACCCCAATAATTATTGCCAAAAATATTATACCAAATAGTATTTTTCTTTTGTTCATAATGCTCAAATGAATATTATTTTCTTTCATATTATTTATATTCCTTTCGATTTTTGATTTGTATGTTTTATTTTTTACTATACAAGAAAAGTATAACATATTAATTTTATGGGAATAATAATTATTATGTTAATATTATATGTATGAATTTAATTGATAAAAAAAATAAAGACTCAGAAGCGTTAAAAGATATAGCATACGTATTTAATAAGCTTATCAGTGATAAGAATAACAACAAAGGGAAAACAGCGATAAAAGTTAAAAACCTATCTTTTTCAATAAAACATAGATTATTACTTAACAATATTAATTTTGAAGTTAAATGTGGTGAGATGCATGGTTTGGTTGGACCTAATGGTGCTGGTAAAACCACAATAATTAAAAATATTATCGATGCTTATACTACAAGAAGCAAGGAGTCTGAAATAACAGTAATGGGCTTTAAAGCAGGAACTGTTGATGCAAAAAGAAGTGTAGCTTATATTCCAGAGTATGCTGCCTTCCCTGATCATTTAACATTATTAGAATATTTAATTACAATGGCAAAATTTTCCAATATTGATTCAAAGAAAGCTAAAGAAAAGGCTATTGAACTAACAAACTTATTGGGATTAAGTCAACACATTAATATAAATCCTAATAACTTTTCTTCAGGAATGAAGAAAAAAGTTTTATTAGCACAATCCCTTATGTGTGATCCTGAAATTTTAATATTAGATGAGCCAGCTGCTAATTTGGATCCCTTAGCTAGGAATATGTTATTTCAGTCATTAAAAAACTTAACTAAAACCGGTTTATCCATTTTTATTTCTTCTCATATTCTTGCTGAGTTAGAAGGTTTAATAACTTCAATTACATTAATTAATAATGGTAATATTTCTTATACAGGACCTGTTAAAAAAATATCTGATGCAATTCAAAAAAATAAACTTTCTCAAATTAGAATTTATGCAAATTTAATTAATCATCCTAAAATTTTAGAAATTGGTAAAGCCCTTGGATTAAACATTAAAGAAGAACCGAATTCAATAATCTTTAGTGCGCCAGACAAAAACTTATTATATAAAGTTTTAGAATTAATTGGTAATAAAAAGATTGAAGTAAAAAAAATAGACTTTGATAATGTTACTTTGCAAGATATATATGAAAGCGAGTTCAAATAATGATTTTTTATAATTATACTAACAAGAAAATGATTAAATCTGTTTCCACTTGAATAACATTAGTAATAGCTTGTTTACCATTATGAATTTTTGCGATGTTTTCAGTAATTAATAAGGATGTGCCTGATGCTATATGATTTGGGGTTATTGCTTTTTTAACTATTCCATTACCAGCAATTTTTGTCACATATAAAGCAGGAGATATATTTAGGAATGAAATAGAAAATAAAACTCTTATCACATTACAATCAAAACCTATAAAAAAATCATCAATGATATTGCAAGGGATGTTATCTTTATTAACTGTTATTTTTATATATTGTATTGTAGGTATTTGAATGCCTGGATTAATTTTAATTGGATTAGATAGTCAAATAATGATGAACGCTCTTTTAGTTAGCGTTGCGGAATTAACAATATTATCAATTTTTGCATTAATAGCTCTGAGATTATCACTTAGTTTAAAAGGAAAGTCATATATTGGTATTATGATAGGTTTATTTGGAGTAGGATTTTATATTTTATTCGGAGTTTCAAATTGATTGAAATTCGAACAATCAAGAAGTGGGAAAATAAATTCCTGAACTCGTAGTAATTATTCATCAATTCAGAACGATGCTTGAAATACTTCAAACAATGACTCTATTGAAAGTGCAACTTTTATTTCTGATACACCAGAAGTTCTATATAATAAAGTTAATGAATTAAATAAAAAGAAAGTTTATGATTATCTTGAATGAATAAATCCTTCTTCTCACTGAATGAGAATGTTTGGTTCTTTAGGCACTTTAGGTGATGATAGTAAAGAACGCCCAAATAGTCGTGATTCTTTAGTCACATTATTTTTAAGTGAATCAACATATATTAAAAATATTGAATATAAAATGGATGATACTGGTACAAAAAAAATAGGAATAATTGTAAAATATGGATATAAACAATCTGTTCCTAATTGGTATGTATTCTTAATTTGAATTGCTATAGGAGGAATATCTTTTGCATGAACATTTTACTCATTGAAAAAAAGAAATATAACTTAGATAATTATTAAAAAAACACGATTTAATGATCGTGTTTTTTTAATAATTTTTCCATTTTCCTATAGTTGGGATAATGCCTTTCTACTTCTGTTCAAAACTGATTTGAATGATCTGGATAAATCAGATGGCATGATTCATGAATAATTACATATTTAAATTCTTCTAATGTACGAAATAATAATCTAGTGTTTAAGATAATTTTATTTTTGGTGTAATGACAAACTCCTCATTTTGTCTTCATATCTCTAAATTTAATTGTTATATCTTTAAACCCTATTTTTTTTACAATATCTGAAGCATATTTAGTATAGTTCTTTACTGCATAGTTTTTAATAAATTTTCTATTAAAAACACTGTCTGTGCTGTGTGTTTTAATATTTTCACCAAAAATATTGTAGTTATCTTTGCCATATAATTCATGATGTGTATTTTTGTTTAAATTATCAAATCTTCTTTCTAAGAAATGAATGATTTTATTGTCATTTAATTCTAAAGGACAAGTAATCAATACATGATCTCCCTTTCACCTCATGTGCATATTTTTTATTCTCTTTTTTTGTACTTTCACTATAGTACCTTTATAGTTAAAATTTGTTTTCATAATATAAATTATAACGCTAAATGCATAATGCGTGTTCGCGGAAGAAACTCGGTCAACAATTCAACCATAATTTTCGACAATTTTTCTACTTCAATAACCCTATTTATCCAAACTTTTCTCGCTCAAAATCGAATTCCTATTCAATTCTCCATAAACTTTACCAATCAACAACAAAAACAAAAAACTGACCATTAAAAACAGCCAATTCTTCCTTTATGTGTCATTCAATACTTCGGATGCCTTACCGATATATAAAAATTTTTCTTCAGATAAATTGTCATATTTACCATTCAATATATCTTCACATGATTCAACAGTATCTTTAACTGGTACTGAAACACCATCTTTACCAGAAAATTTCTCTGCAACATGGAATGGTTGAGATAAGAAATTTCTGATTTTTCTCGCCCCTCTTAATTAAAATTTTGTCATCATCAGATAATTCATCCATTCCTAAAATTGCAATAATATCTTGTAATTCATTTAGTTTTTGTAATATTGCAACTACTCTTTTAGCAATTAAAAAATGTTTTCTTCCAATAATGTGAGGATCTAACATTCTGGAATGCGATTCAATTGGATTAACTGAAGGATAAATTCCTAAAGAAGCAATTTTTCTATCTAAAACTATTTGTCCATCTAAATGAGCAAATGTTGAAACAGGGGCTGGATCGGTTAAATCATCAGCAGGAACATATACAGCTTGAACAGATGTAATGGATCCTTTTTTAGTTGATGTGATTCTTTCTTGCAACGCTCCCATCTCGACCGCTAAGGTTGGTTGATAACCAACGGCTGAAGGCATTCTCCCTAATAGTGAAGAAACTTCTGATCCAGCTTGTGAGAAACGGAATATATTATCAATAAATAATAATACATCTTTACCTTGTACATCTCTAAAATGTTCAGCCATTGTAAGCGCTGTTAACACAACCCTCATCCTCGCTCCAGGTGGTTCATCCATTTGACCAAATACTAATACTGTCTTTTTCTCAATGTTAGCAGCTTTAATTTCATGCAATAGTTCATGACCTTCTCTAATACGTTCTCCAACTCCAGCAAATACTGATGTTCCATCATGATATTTTTGCAATATTATTTATAAGTTCTTGGATCAAAACAGTTTTACCAACACCAGCTCCCCCGAATAAACCAACTTTCCCTCCACGTCTAAAAGGACATAATAAGTCAATCACTTTAATTCCAGTTACAAAAATTTCTTCTTTGTCACTTAAGTCTTTTGCTAATGGTGGTTGTTTATGAATGGAATCAAACTCAGTAAATTTTTTATCAGGATTTAATAATGGTTGACCAACAACATTAAATAATTCTCCTAATGTACTATCACCAACCGGAACAGTTACTGTTCTTCCGGTATCTCTAACCGGAGTATTAATACCTAAAGATTTAACTTGAGATAACGAAATACATCTAACTGTTTTTATATTTAAGATTGTGTCTACTTCTAAATAAGTTTTGAACTCACCATCTTGGGCAATTAACATATTGTGAATATTAGGTAACTTATCTAAAAATTCAACATCAATAATTTCGCCATTAAAAGCTACTACTTTTCCATTATTCATCTTGAACCTCCAGTAAGAATTTATTTACAAAAATATCATCATAATTGTTGCCAAATCTTGGTATTGAGTGAAATTTTTTTGATAATGAATTGAAATATGGGATTAAACTTATTATTGTTTCATCAATAATCTTTATGTCTGTTATTTTGTTAGCATAAATTTGTTTTTCAACTTCAATTCCTGTTGGATGTTTTTCAAAATAAAAAATTAAAAATTTCTTAAGATAAAATAAATCTTCTCCAGTTGTTGTATATCATTTTTTATTATTCGTTTTCATTAATCTAGCTAATAATGCAAGTGCAGCTGTTGGAAATGGAGATGTCTTGTCTTGTTCCAAAAGTTTTTTAATGAATTTTCCTATTTTTAAAATTTCTTGATTGTCTTCAGAAATATTACCGGATATTTGTGATAATTTTTTAATTTCATAATATCTTGATAAAGTTATTTTTAAATTTTTTGATAAATTTTTAATAATTTTCCTTTGAGCAGTTGACCCAACTCTCGAAACAGACATAGAAATATCAATAGCGGGCAATTGGCCAGTTGCAAACAATTCACTTGAAGTATATATTTGTCCATCTGTAATAGAAATTGTATTGGTTGGAATATAAGCAGTTAAATCATTTGCTTGTGTTTCGATAATTGGTAATGCCGTAACAGATCCTCCACCGTATTTTTCTGAATAATTACCAGCACGTTCAAGTAATCTTGAGTGAATATAAAAAATATCTCCTGGATATGCTTCACGTGATGGGGGGCGTTCTAATAGTAATGATATACCTCTATATACATCAGCATGTTTAGATAAATCATCAAAAACAATTAAGACATTTTCATTATTTCTAGCTATTTTATTAGCAATACTCATTCCAGCATATGGTGCAAGATATTGCATTCCCATTGCTTCGGATGATGGTGAATTAATAATAATTACAGAACTTAAAACACCTGCTTGTTCTAATTCTTTTCGTACACTAATAGTTTTACTTGTTCTTTGTCCAATAGTTACA
>JAMOLF010000083.1:0-29423 GCA_025267735.1 Mactra quadrangularis
GAAATCCCCACTTTTGGCCTGGAAATGCCCCGGGAGACAATGACATTGTCTCCCGGGGCATTTCCAGGCCAAAAGTGGGGATTTCATAGGCGGTTCCGGTCCATCTCCAACGGATATAGCGCGCAAACGCCTGCGTGGCTGGGCTTTCACACCTCTGAGATGAATAGAGCTGAGTATCCCTGTTAATTACAGTAGGAAACCATTGAGAAACATTACCTGGCCTCACCCTTTCCCGTTTGACTTGCGAACCCCGGTTATGCCCGTTTACTTGACCGATTTGACTTCACCGACCAACCCCACCCACCAACCTGCCCGTTTGGCGACTCTGAATCCTCCGCACCAAAATGTGCAATTTCTTGAATTTTCTGCATACGCGGACCTGTCGCAAAGTTCAAAATTTCACGAAAAATTTTTTTCTCCAGTTTTGGCCTAAGAAGGTCCCAGGGGGTCCGAATGTAAGTTTCCTCAGGGTCATAGGTGGACCTTAGCCCCAAAAACCTGTTTTAAGGGGGTCAGACAGCTCTGAAGGCAATAGTGCAGAATTTTCATATTTGGGACCCCTGAAGCGCAAAATCGAGGCCCCCGCTATCCGCGCCCCTTTAGGACCCCGGTTACGCGCTTTACCTTGACGGACTTGACCCCCTGAACAGACCCCACCACCCTTGGGGCGGTTTCGTGACGCTAAGTTTTACGCTCAAAAACTGACATTTTCTGCCTACGCGCACCTGTCGCAAAGTTCAAAATTTCACGAAAAAATTTTTTCTCCAGTTTTGGCCTAAGAAGGTCCCAGGGGGTCCGAATGTAAGTTTCCTCAGGGTCATAGGTTGACCTTAGCCCCAAAAACCTGTTTTAAGGGGGTCAGACAGCTCTGAAGGCAATAGTGCAGAATTTTCATATTTGGGACCCCTGAAGCGCAAAATCGAGGCCCCCGCTATCCGCGCCCCTTTAGGACCCCGGTTACGCGCTTTACCTTGACGGACTTGACCCCCTGAACAGACCCCACCACCCTTGGGGCGGTTTCGTGACGCTAAGTTTTACGCTCAAAAACTGACATTTTCTGCCTACGCGCACCTGTCCAAAAAGTACAGTTTTTATGCCAGGCTTAAATAAAAAGCCTATGAAATCCCCACTTTTGGCCTGGAAATGCCCCGGGAGACAATGACATTGTCTCCCGGGGCATTTCCAGGCCAAAAGTGGGGATTTCATAGGCGGTTCCGGTCCATCTCCAACGGATATAGCGCGCAAACGCCTGCGTGGCTGGGCTTTCACACCTCTGAGATGAATAGAGCTGAGTATCCCTGTTAATTACAGTAGGAAACCATTGAGAAACATTACCTGGCCTCACCCTTTCCCGTTTGACTTGCGAACCCCGGTTATGCCCGTTTACTTGACCGATTTGACTTCACCGACCAACCCCACCCACCAACCTGCCCGTTTGGCGACTCTGAATCCTCCGCACCAAAATGTGCAATTTCTTGAATTTTCTGCATACGCGGACCTGTCGCAAAGTTCAAAATTTCACGAAAAATTTTTTTCTCCAGTTTTGGCCTAAGAAGGTCCCAGGGGGTCCGAATGTAAGTTTCCTCAGGGTCATAGGTGGACCTTAGCCCCAAAAACCTGTTTTAAGGGGGTCAGACAGCTCTGAAGGCAATAGTGCAGAATTTTCATATTTGGGACCCCTGAAGCGCAAAATCGAGGCCCCCGCTATCCGCGCCCCTTTAGGACCCCGGTTACGCGCTTTACCTTGACGGACTTGACCCCCTGAACAGACCCCACCACCCTTGGGGCGGTTTCGTGACGCTAAGTTTTACGCTCAAAAACTGACATTTTCTGCCTACGCGCACCTGTCGCAAAGTTCAAAATTTCACGAAAAAATTTTTTCTCCAGTTTTGGCCTAAGAAGGTCCCAGGGGGTCCGAATGTAAGTTTCCTCAGGGTCATAGGTTGACCTTAGCCCCAAAAACCTGTTTTAAGGGGGTCAGACAGCTCTGAAGGCAATAGTGCAGAATTTTCATATTTGGGACCCCTGAAGCGCAAAATCGAGGCCCCCGCTATCCGCGCCCCTTTAGGACCCCGGTTACGCGCTTTACCTTGACGGACTTGACCCCCTGAACAGACCCCACCACCCTTGGGGCGGTTTCGTGACGCTAAGTTTTACGCTCAAAAACTGACATTTTCTGCCTACGCGCACCTGTCCAAAAAGTACAGTTTTTATGCCAGGCTTAAATAAAAAGCCTATGAAATC
Source organism: Mactra quadrangularis (assembly GCA_025267735.1). Taxonomy (NCBI): domain Eukaryota; kingdom Metazoa; phylum Mollusca; class Bivalvia; order Venerida; family Mactridae; genus Mactra; species Mactra quadrangularis. Next base: position 2,245 of record JAMOLF010000083.1, read on the forward strand.
CCCACTTTTGGCCTGGAAATGCCCCGGGAGACAATGACATTGTCTCCCGGGGCATTTCCAGGCCAAAAGTGGGGATTTCATAGGCGGTTCCGGTCCATCTCCAACGGATATAGCGCGCAAACGCCTGCGTGGCTGGGCTTTCACACCTCTGAGATGAATAGAGCTGAGTATCCCTGTTAATTACAGTAGGAAACCATTGAGAAACATTACCTGGCCTCACCCTTTCCCGTTTGACTTGCGAACCCCGGTTATGCCCGTTTACTTGACCGATTTGACTTCACCGACCAACCCCACCCACCAACCTGCCCGTTTGGCGACTCTGAATCCTCCGCACCAAAATGTGCAATTTCTTGAATTTTCTGCATACGCGGACCTGTCGCAAAGTTCAAAATTTCACGAAAAATTTTTTTCTCCAGTTTTGGCCTAAGAAGGTCCCAGGGGGTCCGAATGTAAGTTTCCTCAGGGTCATAGGTGGACCTTAGCCCCAAAAACCTGTTTTAAGGGGGTCAGACAGCTCTGAAGGCAATAGTGCAGAATTTTCATATTTGGGACCCCTGAAGCGCAAAATCGAGGCCCCCGCTATCCGCGCCCCTTTAGGACCCCGGTTACGCGCTTTACCTTGACGGACTTGACCCCCTGAACAGACCCCACCACCCTTGGGGCGGTTTCGTGACGCTAAGTTTTACGCTCAAAAACTGACATTTTCTGCCTACGCGCACCTGTCGCAAAGTTCAAAATTTCACGAAAAAATTTTTTCTCCAGTTTTGGCCTAAGAAGGTCCCAGGGGGTCCGAATGTAAGTTTCCTCAGGGTCATAGGTTGACCTTAGCCCCAAAAACCTGTTTTAAGGGGGTCAGACAGCTCTGAAGGCAATAGTGCAGAATTTTCATATTTGGGACCCCTGAAGCGCAAAATCGAGGCCCCCGCTATCCGCGCCCCTTTAGGACCCCGGTTACGCGCTTTACCTTGACGGACTTGACCCCCTGAACAGACCCCACCACCCTTGGGGCGGTTTCGTGACGCTAAGTTTTACGCTCAAAAACTGACATTTTCTGCCTACGCGCACCTGTCCAAAAAGTACAGTTTTTATGCCAGGCTTAAATAAAAAGCCTATGAAATCCCCACTTTTGGCCTGGAAATGCCCCGGGAGACAATGACATTGTCTCCCGGGGCATTTCCAGGCCAAAAGTGGGGATTTCATAGGCGGTTCCGGTCCATCTCCAACGGATATAGCGCGCAAACGCCTGCGTGGCTGGGCTTTCACACCTCTGAGATGAATAGAGCTGAGTATCCCTGTTAATTACAGTAGGAAACCATTGAGAAACATTACCTGGCCTCACCCTTTCCCGTTTGACTTGCGAACCCCGGTTATGCCCGTTTACTTGACCGATTTGACTTCACCGACCAACCCCACCCACCAACCTGCCCGTTTGGCGACTCTGAATCCTCCGCACCAAAATGTGCAATTTCTTGAATTTTCTGCATACGCGGACCTGTCGCAAAGTTCAAAATTTCACGAAAAATTTTTTTCTCCAGTTTTGGCCTAAGAAGGTCCCAGGGGGTCCGAATGTAAGTTTCCTCAGGGTCATAGGTGGACCTTAGCCCCAAAAACCTGTTTTAAGGGGGTCAGACAGCTCTGAAGGCAATAGTGCAGAATTTTCATATTTGGGACCCCTGAAGCGCAAAATCGAGGCCCCCGCTATCCGCGCCCCTTTAGGACCCCGGTTACGCGCTTTACCTTGACGGACTTGACCCCCTGAACAGACCCCACCACCCTTGGGGCGGTTTCGTGACGCTAAGTTTTACGCTCAAAAACTGACATTTTCTGCCTACGCGCACCTGTCGCAAAGTTCAAAATTTCACGAAAAAATTTTTTCTCCAGTTTTGGCCTAAGAAGGTCCCAGGGGGTCCGAATGTAAGTTTCCTCAGGGTCATAGGTTGACCTTAGCCCCAAAAACCTGTTTTAAGGGGGTCAGACAGCTCTGAAGGCAATAGTGCAGAATTTTCATATTTGGGACCCCTGAAGCGCAAAATCGAGGCCCCCGCTATCCGCGCCCCTTTAGGACCCCGGTTACGCGCTTTACCTTGACGGACTTGACCCCCTGAACAGACCCCACCACCCTTGGGGCGGTTTCGTGACGCTAAGTTTTACGCTCAAAAACTGACATTTTCTGCCTACGCGCACCTGTCCAAAAAGTACAGTTTTTATGCCAGGCTTAAATAAAAAGCCTATGAAATCCCCACTTTTGGCCTGGAAATGCCCCGGGAGACAATGACATTGTCTCCCGGGGCATTTCCAGGCCAAAAGTGGGGATTTCATAGGCGGTTCCGGTCCATCTCCAACGGATATAGCGCGCAAACGCCTGCGTGGCTGGGCTTTCACACCTCTGAGATGAATAGAGCTGAGTATCCCTGTTAATTACAGTAGGAAACCATTGAGAAACATTACCTGGCCTCACCCTTTCCCGTTTGACTTGCGAACCCCGGTTATGCCCGTTTACTTGACCGATTTGACTTCACCGACCAACCCCACCCACCAACCTGCCCGTTTGGCGACTCTGAATCCTCCGCACCAAAATGTGCAATTTCTTGAATTTTCTGCATACGCGGACCTGTCGCAAAGTTCAAAATTTCACGAAAAATTTTTTTCTCCAGTTTTGGCCTAAGAAGGTCCCAGGGGGTCCGAATGTAAGTTTCCTCAGGGTCATAGGTGGACCTTAGCCCCAAAAACCTGTTTTAAGGGGGTCAGACAGCTCTGAAGGCAATAGTGCAGAATTTTCATATTTGGGACCCCTGAAGCGCAAAATCGAGGCCCCCGCTATCCGCGCCCCTTTAGGACCCCGGTTACGCGCTTTACCTTGACGGACTTGACCCCCTGAACAGACCCCACCACCCTTGGGGCGGTTTCGTGACGCTAAGTTTTACGCTCAAAAACTGACATTTTCTGCCTACGCGCACCTGTCGCAAAGTTCAAAATTTCACGAAAAAATTTTTTCTCCAGTTTTGGCCTAAGAAGGTCCCAGGGGGTCCGAATGTAAGTTTCCTCAGGGTCATAGGTTGACCTTAGCCCCAAAAACCTGTTTTAAGGGGGTCAGACAGCTCTGAAGGCAATAGTGCAGAATTTTCATATTTGGGACCCCTGAAGCGCAAAATCGAGGCCCCCGCTATCCGCGCCCCTTTAGGACCCCGGTTACGCGCTTTACCTTGACGGACTTGACCCCCTGAACAGACCCCACCACCCTTGGGGCGGTTTCGTGACGCTAAGTTTTACGCTCAAAAACTGACATTTTCTGCCTACGCGCACCTGTCCAAAAAGTACAGTTTTTATGCCAGGCTTAAATAAAAAGCCTATGAAATCCCCACTTTTGGCCTGGAAATGCCCCGGGAGACAATGACATTGTCTCCCGGGGCATTTCCAGGCCAAAAGTGGGGATTTCATAGGCGGTTCCGGTCCATCTCCAACGGATATAGCGCGCAAACGCCTGCGTGGCTGGGCTTTCACACCTCTGAGATGAATAGAGCTGAGTATCCCTGTTAATTACAGTAGGAAACCATTGAGAAACATTACCTGGCCTCACCCTTTCCCGTTTGACTTGCGAACCCCGGTTATGCCCGTTTACTTGACCGATTTGACTTCACCGACCAACCCCACCCACCAACCTGCCCGTTTGGCGACTCTGAATCCTCCGCACCAAAATGTGCAATTTCTTGAATTTTCTGCATACGCGGACCTGTCGCAAAGTTCAAAATTTCACGAAAAATTTTTTTCTCCAGTTTTGGCCTAAGAAGGTCCCAGGGGGTCCGAATGTAAGTTTCCTCAGGGTCATAGGTGGACCTTAGCCCCAAAAACCTGTTTTAAGGGGGTCAGACAGCTCTGAAGGCAATAGTGCAGAATTTTCATATTTGGGACCCCTGAAGCGCAAAATCGAGGCCCCCGCTATCCGCGCCCCTTTAGGACCCCGGTTACGCGCTTTACCTTGACGGACTTGACCCCCTGAACAGACCCCACCACCCTTGGGGCGGTTTCGTGACGCTAAGTTTTACGCTCAAAAACTGACATTTTCTGCCTACGCGCACCTGTCGCAAAGTTCAAAATTTCACGAAAAAATTTTTTCTCCAGTTTTGGCCTAAGAAGGTCCCAGGGGGTCCGAATGTAAGTTTCCTCAGGGTCATAGGTTGACCTTAGCCCCAAAAACCTGTTTTAAGGGGGTCAGACAGCTCTGAAGGCAATAGTGCAGAATTTTCATATTTGGGACCCCTGAAGCGCAAAATCGAGGCCCCCGCTATCCGCGCCCCTTTAGGACCCCGGTTACGCGCTTTACCTTGACGGACTTGACCCCCTGAACAGACCCCACCACCCTTGGGGCGGTTTCGTGACGCTAAGTTTTACGCTCAAAAACTGACATTTTCTGCCTACGCGCACCTACCTGTCCAAAAAGTACAGTTTTTATGCCAGGCTTAAATAAAAAGCCTATGAAATCCCCACTTTTGGCCTGGAAATGCCCCGGGAGACAATGACATTGTCTCCCGGGGCATTTCCAGGCCAAAAGTGGGGATTTCATAGGCGGTTCCGGTCCATCTCCAACGGATATAGCGCGCAAACGCCTGCGTGGCTGGGCTTTCACACCTCTGAGATGAATAGAGCTGAGTATCCCTGTTAATTACAGTAGGAAACCATTGAGAAACATTACCTGGCCTCACCCTTTCCCGTTTGACTTGCGAACCCCGGTTATGCCCGTTTACTTGACCGATTTGACTTCACCGACCAACCCCACCCACCAACCTGCCCGTTTGGCGACTCTGAATCCTCCGCACCAAAATGTGCAATTTCTTGAATTTTCTGCATACGCGGACCTGTCGCAAAGTTCAAAATTTCACGAAAAATTTTTTTCTCCAGTTTTGGCCTAAGAAGGTCCCAGGGGGTCCGAATGTAAGTTTCCTCAGGGTCATAGGTGGACCTTAGCCCCAAAAACCTGTTTTAAGGGGGTCAGACAGCTCTGAAGGCAATAGTGCAGAATTTTCATATTTGGGACCCCTGAAGCGCAAAATCGAGGCCCCCGCTATCCGCGCCCCTTTAGGACCCCGGTTACGCGCTTTACCTTGACGGACTTGACCCCCTGAACAGACCCCACCACCCTTGGGGCGGTTTCGTGACGCTAAGTTTTACGCTCAAAAACTGACATTTTCTGCCTACGCGCACCTGTCGCAAAGTTCAAAATTTCACGAAAAAATTTTTTCTCCAGTTTTGGCCTAAGAAGGTCCCAGGGGGTCCGAATGTAAGTTTCCTCAGGGTCATAGGTTGACCTTAGCCCCAAAAACCTGTTTTAAGGGGGTCAGACAGCTCTGAAGGCAATAGTGCAGAATTTTCATATTTGGGACCCCTGAAGCGCAAAATCGAGGCCCCCGCTATCCGCGCCCCTTTAGGACCCCGGTTACGCGCTTTACCTTGACGGACTTGACCCCCTGAACAGACCCCACCACCCTTGGGGCGGTTTCGTGACGCTAAGTTTTACGCTCAAAAACTGACATTTTCTGCCTACGCGCACCTGTCCAAAAAGTACAGTTTTTATGCCAGGCTTAAATAAAAAGCCTATGAAATCCCCACTTTTGGCCTGGAAATGCCCCGGGAGACAATGACATTGTCTCCCGGGGCATTTCCAGGCCAAAAGTGGGGATTTCATAGGCGGTTCCGGTCCATCTCCAACGGATATAGCGCGCAAACGCCTGCGTGGCTGGGCTTTCACACCTCTGAGATGAATAGAGCTGAGTATCCCTGTTAATTACAGTAGGAAACCATTGAGAAACATTACCTGGCCTCACCCTTTCCCGTTTGACTTGCGAACCCCGGTTATGCCCGTTTACTTGACCGATTTGACTTCACCGACCAACCCCACCCACCAACCTGCCCGTTTGGCGACTCTGAATCCTCCGCACCAAAATGTGCAATTTCTTGAATTTTCTGCATACGCGGACCTGTCGCAAAGTTCAAAATTTCACGAAAAATTTTTTTCTCCAGTTTTGGCCTAAGAAGGTCCCAGGGGGTCCGAATGTAAGTTTCCTCAGGGTCATAGGTGGACCTTAGCCCCAAAAACCTGTTTTAAGGGGGTCAGACAGCTCTGAAGGCAATAGTGCAGAATTTTCATATTTGGGACCCCTGAAGCGCAAAATCGAGGCCCCCGCTATCCGCGCCCCTTTAGGACCCCGGTTACGCGCTTTACCTTGACGGACTTGACCCCCTGAACAGACCCCACCACCCTTGGGGCGGTTTCGTGACGCTAAGTTTTACGCTCAAAAACTGACATTTTCTGCCTACGCGCACCTGTCGCAAAGTTCAAAATTTCACGAAAAAATTTTTTCTCCAGTTTTGGCCTAAGAAGGTCCCAGGGGGTCCGAATGTAAGTTTCCTCAGGGTCATAGGTGGACCTTAGCCCCAAAAACCTGTTTTAAGGGGGTCAGACAGCTCTGAAGGCAATAGTGCAGAATTTTCATATTTGGGACCCCTGAAGCGCAAAATCGAGGCCCCCGCTATCCGCGCCCCTTTAGGACCCCGGTTACGCGCTTTACCTTGACGGACTTGACCCCCTGAACAGACCCCACCACCCTTGGGGCGGTTTCGTGACGCTAAGTTTTACGCTCAAAAACTGACATTTTCTGCCTACGCGCACCTGTCCAAAAAGTACAGTTTTTATGCCAGGCTTAAATAAAAAGCCTATGAAATCCCCACTTTTGGCCTGGAAATGCCCCGGGAGACAATGACATTGTCTCCCGGGGCATTTCCAGGCCAAAAGTGGGGATTTCATAGGCGGTTCCGGTCCATCTCCAACGGATATAGCGCGCAAACGCCTGCGTGGCTGGGCTTTCACACCTCTGAGATGAATAGAGCTGAGTATCCCTGTTAATTACAGTAGGAAACCATTGAGAAACATTACCTGGCCTCACCCTTTCCCGTTTGACTTGCGAACCCCGGTTATGCCCGTTTACTTGACCGATTTGACTTCACCGACCAACCCCACCCACCAACCTGCCCGTTTGGCGACTCTGAATCCTCCGCACCAAAATGTGCAATTTCTTGAATTTTCTGCATACGCGGACCTGTCGCAAAGTTCAAAATTTCACGAAAAATTTTTTTCTCCAGTTTTGGCCTAAGAAGGTCCCAGGGGGTCCGAATGTAAGTTTCCTCAGGGTCATAGGTGGACCTTAGCCCCAAAAACCTGTTTTAAGGGGGTCAGACAGCTCTGAAGGCAATAGTGCAGAATTTTCATATTTGGGACCCCTGAAGCGCAAAATCGAGGCCCCCGCTATCCGCGCCCCTTTAGGACCCCGGTTACGCGCTTTACCTTGACGGACTTGACCCCCTGAACAGACCCCACCACCCTTGGGGCGGTTTCGTGACGCTAAGTTTTACGCTCAAAAACTGACATTTTCTGCCTACGCGCACCTGTCGCAAAGTTCAAAATTTCACGAAAAAATTTTTTCTCCAGTTTTGGCCTAAGAAGGTCCCAGGGGGTCCGAATGTAAGTTTCCTCAGGGTCATAGGTTGACCTTAGCCCCAAAAACCTGTTTTAAGGGGGTCAGACAGCTCTGAAGGCAATAGTGCAGAATTTTCATATTTGGGACCCCTGAAGCGCAAAATCGAGGCCCCCGCTATCCGCGCCCCTTTAGGACCCCGGTTACGCGCTTTACCTTGACGGACTTGACCCCCTGAACAGACCCCACCACCCTTGGGGCGGTTTCGTGACGCTAAGTTTTACGCTCAAAAACTGACATTTTCTGCCTACGCGCACCTGTCCAAAAAGTACAGTTTTTATGCCAGGCTTAAATAAAAAGCCTATGAAATCCCCACTTTTGGCCTGGAAATGCCCCGGGAGACAATGACATTGTCTCCCGGGGCATTTCCAGGCCAAAAGTGGGGATTTCATAGGCGGTTCCGGTCCATCTCCAACGGATATAGCGCGCAAACGCCTGCGTGGCTGGGCTTTCACACCTCTGAGATGAATAGAGCTGAGTATCCCTGTTAATTACAGTAGGAAACCATTGAGAAACATTACCTGGCCTCACCCTTTCCCGTTTGACTTGCGAACCCCGGTTATGCCCGTTTACTTGACCGATTTGACTTCACCGACCAACCCCACCCACCAACCTGCCCGTTTGGCGACTCTGAATCCTCCGCACCAAAATGTGCAATTTCTTGAATTTTCTGCATACGCGGACCTGTCGCAAAGTTCAAAATTTCACGAAAAATTTTTTTCTCCAGTTTTGGCCTAAGAAGGTCCCAGGGGGTCCGAATGTAAGTTTCCTCAGGGTCATAGGTGGACCTTAGCCCCAAAAACCTGTTTTAAGGGGGTCAGACAGCTCTGAAGGCAATAGTGCAGAATTTTCATATTTGGGACCCCTGAAGCGCAAAATCGAGGCCCCCCGCTATCCGCGCCCCTTTAGGACCCCGGTTACGCGCTTTACCTTGACGGACTTGACCCCCTGAACAGACCCCACCACCCTTGGGGCGGTTTCGTGACGCTAAGTTTTACGCTCAAAAACTGACATTTTCTGCCTACGCGCACCTGTCGCAAAGTTCAAAATTTAACGAAAAAATTTTTTCTCCAGTTTTGGCCTAAGAAGGTCCCAGGGGGTCCGAATGTAAGTTTCCTCAGGGTCATAGGTTGACCTTAGCCCCAAAAACCTGTTTTAAGGGGGTCAGACAGCTCTGAAGGCAATAGTGCAGAATTTTCATATTTGGGACCCCTGAAGCGCAAAATCGAGGCCCCCGCTATCCGCGCCCCTTTAGGACCCCGGTTACGCGCTTTACCTTGACGGACTTGACCCCCTGAACAGACCCCACCACCCTTGGGGCGGTTTCGTGACGCTAAGTTTTACGCTCAAAAACTGACATTTTCTGCCTACGCGCACCTGTCCAAAAAGTACAGTTTTTATGCCAGGCTTAAATAAAAAGCCTATGAAATCCCCACTTTTGGCCTGGAAATGCCCCGGGAGACAATGACATTGTCTCCCGGGGCATTTCCAGGCCAAAAGTGGGGATTTCATAGGCGGTTCCGGTCCATCTCCAACGGATATAGCGCGCAAACGCCTGCGTGGCTGGGCTTTCACACCTCTGAGATGAATAGAGCTGAGTATCCCTGTTAATTACAGTAGGAAACCATTGAGAAACATTACCTGGCCTCACCCTTTCCCGTTTGACTTGCGAACCCCGGTTATGCCCGTTTACTTGACCGATTTGACTTCACCGACCAACCCCACCCACCAACCTGCCCGTTTGGCGACTCTGAATCCTCCGCACCAAAATGTGCAATTTCTTGAATTTTCTGCATACGCGGACCTGTCGCAAAGTTCAAAATTTCACGAAAAATTTTTTCTCCAGTTTTGGCCTAAGAAGGTCCCAGGGGGTCCGAATGTAAGTTTCCTCAGGGTCATAGGTGGACCTTAGCCCCAAAAACCTGTTTTAAGGGGGTCAGACAGCTCTGAAGGCAATAGTGCAGAATTTTCATATTTGGGACCCCTGAAGCGCAAAATCGAGGCCCCCGCTATCCGCGCCCCTTTAGGACCCCGGTTACGCGCTTTACCTTGACGGACTTGACCCCCTGAACAGACCCCACCACCCTTGGGGCGGTTTCGTGACGCTAAGTTTTACGCTCAAAAACTGACATTTTCTGCCTACGCGCACCTGTCGCAAAGTTCAAAATTTCACGAAAAAATTTTTTCTCCAGTTTTGGCCTAAGAAGGTCCCAGGGGGTACGAATGTAAGTTTCCTCAGGGTCATAGGTTGACCTTAGCCCCAAAAACCTGTTTTAAGGGGGTCAGACAGCTCTGAAGGCAATAGTGCAGAATTTTCATATTTGGGACCCCTGAAGCGCAAAATCGAGGCCCCCGCTATCCGCGCCCCTTTAGGACCCCGGTTACGCGCTTTACCTTGACGGACTTGACCCCCTGAACAGACCCCACCACCCTTGGGGCGGTTTCGTGACGCTAAGTTTTACGCTCAAAAACTGACATTTTCTGCCTACGCGCACCTGTCCAAAAAGTACAGTTTTTATGCCAGGCTTAAATAAAAAGCCTATGAAATCCCCACTTTTGGCCTGGAAATGCCCCGGGAGACAATGACATTGTCTCCCGGGGCATTTCCAGGCCAAAAGTGGGGATTTCATAGGCGGTTCCGGTCCATCTCCAACGGATATAGCGCGCAAACGCCTGCGTGGCTGGGCTTTCACACCTCTGAGATGAATAGAGCTGAGTATCCCTGTTAATTACAGTAGGAAACCATTGAGAAACATTACCTGGCCTCACCCTTTCCCGTTTGACTTGCGAACCCCGGTTATGCCCGTTTACTTGACCGATTTGACTTCACCGACCAACCCCACCCACCAACCTGCCCGTTTGGCGACTCTGAATCCTCCGCACCAAAATGTGCAATTTCTTGAATTTTCTGCATACGCGGACCTGTCGCAAAGTTCAAAATTTCACGAAAAATTTTTTTCTCCAGTTTTGGCCTAAGAAGGTCCCAGGGGGTCCGAATGTAAGTTTCCTCAGGGTCATAGGTGGACCTTAGCCCCAAAAACCTGTTTTAAGGGGGTCAGACAGCTCTGAAGGCAATAGTGCAGAATTTTCATATTTGGGACCCCTGAAGCGCAAAATCGAGGCCCCCGCTATCCGCGCCCCTTTAGGACCCCGGTTACGCGCTTTACCTTGACGGACTTGACCCCCTGAACAGACCCCACCACCCTTGGGGCGGTTTCGTGACGCTAAGTTTTACGCTCAAAAACTGACATTTTCTGCCTACGCGCACCTGTCGCAAAGTTCAAAATTTCACGAAAAAATTTTTTCTCCAGTTTTGGCCTAAGAAGGTCCCAGGGGGTCCGAATGTAAGTTTCCTCAGGGTCATAGGTTGACCTTAGCCCCAAAAACCTGTTTTAAGGGGGTCAGACAGCTCTGAAGGCAATAGTGCAGAATTTTCATATTTGGGACCCCTGAAGCGCAAAATCGAGGCCCCCGCTATCCGCGCCCCTTTAGGACCCCGGTTACGCGCTTTACCTTGACGGACTTGACCCCCTGAACAGACCCCACCACCCTTGGGGCGGTTTCGTGACGCTAAGTTTTACGCTCAAAAACTGACATTTTCTGCCTACGCGCACCTGTCCAAAAAGTACAGTTTTTATGCCAGGCTTAAATAAAAAGCCTATGAAATCCCCACTTTTGGCCTGGAAATGCCCCGGGAGACAATGACATTGTCTCCCGGGGCATTTCCAGGCCAAAAGTGGGGATTTCATAGGCGGTTCCGGTCCATCTCCAACGGATATAGCGCGCAAACGCCTGCGTGGCTGGGCTTTCACACCTCTGAGATGAATAGAGCTGAGTATCCCTGTTAATTACAGTAGGAAACCATTGAGAAACATTACCTGGCCTCACCCTTTCCCGTTTGACTTGCGAACCCCGGTTATGCCCGTTTACTTGACCGATTTGACTTCACCGACCAACCCCACCCACCAACCTGCCCGTTTGGCGACTCTGAATCCTCCGCACCAAAATGTGCAATTTCTTGAATTTTCTGCATACGCGGACCTGTCGCAAAGTTCAAAATTTCACGAAAAATTTTTTTCTCCAGTTTTGGCCTAAGAAGGTCCCAGGGGGTCCGAATGTAAGTTTCCTCAGGGTCATAGGTGGACCTTAGCCCCAAAAACCTGTTTTAAGGGGGTCAGACAGCTCTGAAGGCAATAGTGCAGAATTTTCATATTTGGGACCCCTGAAGCGCAAAATCGAGGCCCCCGCTATCCGCGCCCCTTTAGGACCCCGGTTACGCGCTTTACCTTGACGGACTTGACCCCCTGAACAGACCCCACCACCCTTGGGGCGGTTTCGTGACGCTAAGTTTTACGCTCAAAAACTGACATTTTCTGCCTACGCGCACCTGTCGCAAAGTTCAAAATTTCACGAAAAAATTTTTTCTCCAGTTTTGGCCTAAGAAGGTCCCAGGGGGTCCGAATGTAAGTTTCCTCAGGGTCATAGGTTGACCTTAGCCCCAAAAACCTGTTTTAAGGGGGTCAGACAGCTCTGAAGGCAATAGTGCAGAATTTTCATATTTGGGACCCCTGAAGCGCAAAATCGAGGCCCCCGCTATCCGCGCCCCTTTAGGACCCCGGTTACGCGCTTTACCTTGACGGACTTGACCCCCTGAACAGACCCCACCACCCTTGGGGCGGTTTCGTGACGCTAAGTTTTACGCTCAAAAACTGACATTTTCTGCCTACGCGCACCTGTCCAAAAAGTACAGTTTTTATGCCAGGCTTAAATAAAAAGCCTATGAAATCCCCACTTTTGGCCTGGAAATGCCCCGGGAGACAATGACATTGTCTCCCGGGGCATTTCCAGGCCAAAAGTGGGGATTTCATAGGCGGTTCCGGTCCATCTCCAACGGATATAGCGCGCAAACGCCTGCGTGGCTGGGCTTTCACACCTCTGAGATGAATAGAGCTGAGTATCCCTGTTAATTACAGTAGGAAACCATTGAGAAACATTACCTGGCCTCACCCTTTCCCGTTTGACTTGCGAACCCCGGTTATGCCCGTTTACTTGACCGATTTGACTTCACCGACCAACCCCACCCACCAACCTGCCCGTTTGGCGACTCTGAATCCTCCGCACCAAAATGTGCAATTTCTTGAATTTTCTGCATACGCGGACCTGTCGCAAAGTTCAAAATTTCACGAAAAATTTTTTTCTCCAGTTTTGGCCTAAGAAGGTCCCAGGGGGTCCGAATGTAAGTTTCCTCAGGGTCATAGGTGGACCTTAGCCCCAAAAACCTGTTTTAAGGGGGTCAGACAGCTCTGAAGGCAATAGTGCAGAATTTTCATATTTGGGACCCCTGAAGCGCAAAATCGAGGCCCCCGCTATCCGCGCCCCTTTAGGACCCCGGTTACGCGCTTTACCTTGACGGACTTGACCCCCTGAACAGACCCCACCACCCTTGGGGCGGTTTCGTGACGCTAAGTTTTACGCTCAAAAACTGACATTTTCTGCCTACGCGCACCTGTCGCAAAGTTCAAAATTTCACGAAAAAATTTTTTCTCCAGTTTTGGCCTAAGAAGGTCCCAGGGGGTCCGAATGTAAGTTTCCTCAGGGTCATAGGTTGACCTTAGCCCCAAAAACCTGTTTTAAGGGGGTCAGACAGCTCTGAAGGCAATAGTGCAGAATTTTCATATTTGGGACCCCTGAAGCGCAAAATCGAGGCCCCCGCTATCCGCGCCCCTTTAGGACCCCGGTTACGCGCTTTACCTTGACGGACTTGACCCCCTGAACAGACCCCACCACCCTTGGGGCGGTTTCGTGACGCTAAGTTTTACGCTCAAAAACTGACATTTTCTGCCTACGCGCACCTGTCCAAAAAGTACAGTTTTTATGCCAGGCTTAAATAAAAAGCCTATGAAATCCCCACTTTTGGCCTGGAAATGCCCCGGGAGACAATGACATTGTCTCCCGGGGCATTTCCAGGCCAAAAGTGGGGATTTCATAGGCGGTTCCGGTCCATCTCCAACGGATATAGCGCGCAAACGCCTGCGTGGCTGGGCTTTCACACCTCTGAGATGAATAGAGCTGAGTATCCCTGTTAATTACAGTAGGAAACCATTGAGAAACATTACCTGGCCTCACCCTTTCCCGTTTGACTTGCGAACCCCGGTTATGCCCGTTTACTTGACCGATTTGACTTCACCGACCAACCCCACCCACCAACCTGCCCGTTTGGCGACTCTGAATCCTCCGCACCAAAATGTGCAATTTCTTGAATTTTCTGCATACGCGGACCTGTCGCAAAGTTCAAAATTTCACGAAAAATTTTTTTCTCCAGTTTTGGCCTAAGAAGGTCCCAGGGGGTCCGAATGTAAGTTTCCTCAGGGTCATAGGTGGACCTTAGCCCCAAAAACCTGTTTTAAGGGGGTCAGACAGCTCTGAAGGCAATAGTGCAGAATTTTCATATTTGGGACCCCTGAAGCGCAAAATCGAGGCCCCCGCTATCCGCGCCCCTTTAGGACCCCGGTTACGCGCTTTACCTTGACGGACTTGACCCCCTGAACAGACCCCACCACCCTTGGGGCGGTTTCGTGACGCTAAGTTTTACGCTCAAAAACTGACATTTTCTGCCTACGCGCACCTGTCCAAAAAGTACAGTTTTTATGCCAGGCTTAAATAAAAAGCCTATGAAATCCCCACTTTTGGCCTGGAAATGCCCCGGGAGACAATGACATTGTCTCCCGGGGCATTTCCAGGCCAAAAGTGGGGATTTCATAGGCGGTTCCGGTCCATCTCCAACGGATATAGCGCGCAAACGCCTGCGTGGCTGGGCTTTCACACCTCTGAGATGAATAGAGCTGAGTATCCCTGTTAATTACAGTAGGAAACCATTGAGAAACATTACCTGGCCTCACCCTTTCCCGTTTGACTTGCGAACCCCGGTTATGCCCGTTTACTTGACCGATTTGACTTCACCGACCAACCCCACCCACCAACCTGCCCGTTTGGCGACTCTGAATCCTCCGCACCAAAATGTGCAATTTCTTGAATTTTCTGCATACGCGGACCTGTCGCAAAGTTCAAAATTTCACGAAAAATTTTTTTCTCCAGTTTTGGCCTAAGAAGGTCCCAGGGGGTCCGAATGTAAGTTTCCTCAGGGTCATAGGTGGACCTTAGCCCCAAAAACCTGTTTTAAGGGGGTCAGACAGCTCTGAAGGCAATAGTGCAGAATTTTCATATTTGGGACCCCTGAAGCGCAAAATCGAGGCCCCCGCTATCCGCGCCCCTTTAGGACCCCGGTTACGCGCTTTACCTTGACGGACTTGACCCCCTGAACAGACCCCACCACCCTTGGGGCGGTTTCGTGACGCTAAGTTTTACGCTCAAAAACTGACATTTTCTGCCTACGCGCACCTGTCGCAAAGTTCAAAATTTAACGAAAAAATTTTTTCTCCAGTTTTGGCCTAAGAAGGTCCCAGGGGGTCCGAATGTAAGTTTCCTCAGGGTCATAGGTTGACCTTAGCCCCAAAAACCTGTTTTAAGGGGGTCAGACAGCTCTGAAGGCAATAGTGCAGAATTTTCATATTTGGGACCCCTGAAGCGCAAAATCGAGGCCCCCGCTATCCGCGCCCCTTTAGGACCCCGGTTACGCGCTTTACCTTGACGGACTTGACCCCCTGAACAGACCCCACCACCCTTGGGGCGGTTTCGTGACGCTAAGTTTTACGCTCAAAAACTGACATTTTCTGCCTACGCGCACCTGTCCAAAAAGTACAGTTTTTATGCCAGGCTTAAATAAAAAGCCTATGAAATCCCCACTTTTGGCCTGGAAATGCCCCGGGAGACAATGACATTGTCTCCCGGGGCATTTCCAGGCCAAAAGTGGGGATTTCATAGGCGGTTCCGGTCCATCTCCAACGGATATAGCGCGCAAACGCCTGCGTGGCTGGGCTTTCACACCTCTGAGATGAATAGAGCTGAGTATCCCTGTTAATTACAGTAGGAAACCATTGAGAAACATTACCTGGCCTCACCCTTTCCCGTTTGACTTGCGAACCCCGGTTATGCCCGTTTACTTGACCGATTTGACTTCACCGACCAACCCCACCCACCAACCTGCCCGTTTGGCGACTCTGAATCCTCCGCACCAAAATGTGCAATTTCTTGAATTTTCTGCATACGCGGACCTGTCGCAAAGTTCAAAATTTCACGAAAAATTTTTTTCTCCAGTTTTGGCCTAAGAAGGTCCCAGGGGGTCCGAATGTAAGTTTCCTCAGGGTCATAGGTGGACCTTAGCCCCAAAAACCTGTTTTAAGGGGGTCAGACAGCTCTGAAGGCAATAGTGCAGAATTTTCATATTTGGGACCCCTGAAGCGCAAAATCGAGGCCCCCGCTATCCGCGCCCCTTTAGGACCCCGGTTACGCGCTTTACCTTGACGGACTTGACCCCCTGAACAGACCCCACCACCCTTGGGGCGGTTTCGTGACGCTAAGTTTTACGCTCAAAAACTGACATTTTCTGCCTACGCGCACCTGTCGCAAAGTTCAAAATTTCACGAAAAAATTTTTTCTCCAGTTTTGGCCTAAGAAGGTCCCAGGGGGTCCGAATGTAAGTTTCCTCAGGGTCATAGGTTGACCTTAGCCCCAAAAACCTGTTTTAAGGGGGTCAGACAGCTCTGAAGGCAATAGTGCAGAATTTTCATATTTGGGACCCCTGAAGCGCAAAATCGAGGCCCCCGCTATCCGCGCCCCTTTAGGACCCCGGTTACGCGCTTTACCTTGACGGACTTGACCCCATGAACAGACCCCACCACCCTTGGGGCGGTTTCGTGACGCTAAGTTTTACGCTCAAAAACTGACATTTTCTGCCTACGCGCACCTGTCCAAAAAGTACAGTTTTTATGCCAGGCTTAAATAAAAAGCCTATGAAATCCCCACTTTTGGCCTGGAAATGCCCCGGGAGACAATGACATTGTCTCCCGGGGCATTTCCAGGCCAAAAGTGGGGATTTCATAGGCGGTTCCGGTCCATCTCCAACGGATATAGCGCGCAAACGCCTGCGTGGCTGGGCTTTCACACCTCTGAGATGAATAGAGCTGAGTATCCCTGTTAATTACAGTAGGAAACCATTGAGAAACATTACCTGGCCTCACCCTTTCCCGTTTGACTTGCGAACCCCGGTTATGCCCGTTTACTTGACCGATTTGACTTCACCGACCAACCCCACCCACCAACCTGCCCGTTTGGCGACTCTGAATCCTCCGCACCAAAATGTGCAATTTCTTGAATTTTCTGCATACGCGGACCTGTCGCAAAGTTCAAAATTTCACGAAAAATTTTTTTCTCCAGTTTTGGCCTAAGAAGGTCCCAGGGGGTCCGAATGTAAGTTTCCTCAGGGTCATAGGTGGACCTTAGCCCCAAAAACCTGTTTTAAGGGGGTCAGACAGCTCTGAAGGCAATAGTGCAGAATTTTCATATTTGGGACCCCTGAAGCGCAAAATCGAGGCCCCCGCTATCCGCGCCCCTTTAGGACCCCGGTTACGCGCTTTACCTTGACGGACTTGACCCCCTGAACAGACCCCACCACCCTTGGGGCGGTTTCGTGACGCTAAGTTTTACGCTCAAAAACTGACATTTTCTGCCTACGCGCACCTGTCGCAAAGTTCAAAATTTCACGAAAAAATTTTTTCTCCAGTTTTGGCCTAAGAAGGTCCCAGGGGGTCCGAATGTAAGTTTCCTCAGGGTCATAGGTTGACCTTAGCCCCAAAAACCTGTTTTAAGGGGGTCAGACAGCTCTGAAGGCAATAGTGCAGAATTTTCATATTTGGGACCCCTGAAGCGCAAAATCGAGGCCCCCGCTATCCGCGCCCCTTTAGGACCCCGGTTACGCGCTTTACCTTGACGGACTTGACCCCCTGAACAGACCCCACCACCCTTGGGGCGGTTTCGTGACGCTAAGTTTTACGCTCAAAAACTGACATTTTCTGCCTACGCGCACCTGTCCAAAAAGTACAGTTTTTATGCCAGGCTTAAATAAAAAGCCTATGAAATCCCCACTTTTGGCCTGGAAATGCCCCGGGAGACAATGACATTGTCTCCCGGGGCATTTCCAGGCCAAAAGTGGGGATTTCATAGGCGGTTCCGGTCCATCTCCAACGGATATAGCGCGCAAACGCCTGCGTGGCTGGGCTTTCACACCTCTGAGATGAATAGAGCTGAGTATCCCTGTTAATTACAGTAGGAAACCATTGAGAAACATTACCTGGCCTCACCCTTTCCCGTTTGACTTGCGAACCCCGGTTATGCCCGTTTACTTGACCGATTTGACTTCACCGACCAACCCCACCCACCAACCTGCCCGTTTGGCGACTCTGAATCCTCCGCACCAAAATGTGCAATTTCTTGAATTTTCTGCATACGCGGACCTGTCGCAAAGTTCAAAATTTCACGAAAAATTTTTTTCTCCAGTTTTGGCCTAAGAAGGTCCCAGGGGGTCCGAATGTAAGTTTCCTCAGGGTCATAGGTGGACCTTAGCCCCAAAAACCTGTTTTAAGGGGGTCAGACAGCTCTGAAGGCAATAGTGCAGAATTTTCATATTTGGGACCCCTGAAGCGCAAAATCGAGGCCCCCGCTATCCGCGCCCCTTTAGGACCCCGGTTACGCGCTTTACCTTGACGGACTTGACCCCCTGAACAGACCCCACCACCCTTGGGGCGGTTTCGTGACGCTAAGTTTTACGCTCAAAAACTGACATTTTCTGCCTACGCGCACCTGTCGCAAAGTTCAAAATTTCACGAAAAAATTTTTTCTCCAGTTTTGGCCTAAGAAGGTCCCAGGGGGTCCGAATGTAAGTTTCCTCAGGGTCATAGGTTGACCTTAGCCCCAAAAACCTGTTTTAAGGGGGTCAGACAGCTCTGAAGGCAATAGTGCAGAATTTTCATATTTGGGACCCCTGAAGCGCAAAATCGAGGCCCCCGCTATCCGCGCCCCTTTAGGACCCCGGTTACGCGCTTTACCTTGACGGACTTGACCCCCTGAACAGACCCCACCACCCTTGGGGCGGTTTCGTGACGCTAAGTTTTACGCTCAAAAACTGACATTTTCTGCCTACGCGCACCTGTCCAAAAAGTACAGTTTTTATGCCAGGCTTAAATAAAAAGCCTATGAAATCCCCACTTTTGGCCTGGAAATGCCCCGGGAGACAATGACATTGTCTCCCGGGGCATTTCCAGGCCAAAAGTGGGGATTTCATAGGCGGTTCCGGTCCATCTCCAACGGATATAGCGCGCAAACGCCTGCGTGGCTGGGCTTTCACACCTCTGAGATGAATAGAGCTGAGTATCCCTGTTAATTACAGTAGGAAACCATTGAGAAACATTACCTGGCCTCACCCTTTCCCGTTTGACTTGCGAACCCCGGTTATGCCCGTTTACTTGACCGATTTGACTTCACCGACCAACCCCACCCACCAACCTGCCCGTTTGGCGACTCTGAATCCTCCGCACCAAAATGTGCAATTTCTTGAATTTTCTGCATACGCGGACCTGTCGCAAAGTTCAAAATTTCACGAAAAATTTTTTTCTCCAGTTTTGGCCTAAGAAGGTCCCAGGGGGTCCGAATGTAAGTTTCCTCAGGGTCATAGGTGGACCTTAGCCCCAAAAACCTGTTTTAAGGGGGTCAGACAGCTCTGAAGGCAATAGTGCAGAATTTTCATATTTGGGACCCCTGAAGCGCAAAATCGAGGCCCCCGCTATCCGCGCCCCTTTAGGACCCCGGTTACGCGCTTTACCTTGACGGACTTGACCCCCTGAACAGACCCCACCACCCTTGGGGCGGTTTCGTGACGCTAAGTTTTACGCTCAAAAACTGACATTTTCTGCCTACGCGCACCTGTCGCAAAGTTCAAAATTTCACGAAAAAATTTTTTCTCCAGTTTTGGCCTAAGAAGGTCCCAGGGGGTCCGAATGTAAGTTTCCTCAGGGTCATAGGTTGACCTTAGCCCCAAAAACCTGTTTTAAGGGGGTCAGACAGCTCTGAAGGCAATAGTGCAGAATTTTCATATTTGGGACCCCTGAAGCGCAAAATCGAGGCCCCCGCTATCCGCGCCCCTTTAGGACCCCGGTTACGCGCTTTACCTTGACGGACTTGACCCCCTGAACAGACCCCACCACCCTTGGGGCGGTTTCGTGACGCTAAGTTTTACGCTCAAAAACTGACATTTTCTGCCTACGCGCACCTGTCCAAAAAGTACAGTTTTTATGCCAGGCTTAAATAAAAAGCCTATGAAATCCCCACTTTTGGCCTGGAAATGCCCCGGGAGACAATGACATTGTCTCCCGGGGCATTTCCAGGCCAAAAGTGGGGATTTCATAGGCGGTTCCGGTCCATCTCCAACGGATATAGCGCGCAAACGCCTGCGTGGCTGGGCTTTCACACCTCTGAGATGAATAGAGCTGAGTATCCCTGTTAATTACAGTAGGAAACCATTGAGAAACATTACCTGGCCTCACCCTTTCCCGTTTGACTTGCGAACCCCGGTTATGCCCGTTTACTTGACCGATTTGACTTCACCGACCAACCCCACCCACCAACCTGCCCGTTTGGCGACTCTGAATCCTCCGCACCAAAATGTGCAATTTCTTGAATTTTCTGCATACGCGGACCTGTCGCAAAGTTCAAAATTTCACGAAAAATTTTTTTCTCCAGTTTTGGCCTAAGAAGGTCCCAGGGGGTCCGAATGTAAGTTTCCTCAGGGTCATAGGTGGACCTTAGCCCCAAAAACCTGTTTTAAGGGGGTCAGACAGCTCTGAAGGCAATAGTGCAGAATTTTCATATTTGGGACCCCTGAAGCGCAAAATCGAGGCCCCCGCTATCCGCGCCCCTTTAGGACCCCGGTTACGCGCTTTACCTTGACGGACTTGACCCCCTGAACAGACCCCACCACCCTTGGGGCGGTTTCGTGACGCTAAGTTTTACGCTCAAAAACTGACATTTTCTGCCTACGCGCACCTGTCGCAAAGTTCAAAATTTCACGAAAAAATTTTTTCTCCAGTTTTGGCCTAAGAAGGTCCCAGGGGGTCCGAATGTAAGTTTCCTCAGGGTCATAGGTTGACCTTAGCCCCAAAAACCTGTTTTAAGGGGGTCAGACAGCTCTGAAGGCAATAGTGCAGAATTTTCATATTTGGGACCCCTGAAGCGCAAAATCGAGGCCCCCGCTATCCGCGCCCCTTTAGGACCCCGGTTACGCGCTTTACCTTGACGGACTTGACCCCCTGAACAGACCCCACCACCCTTGGGGCGGTTTCGTGACGCTAAGTTTTACGCTCAAAAACTGACATTTTCTGCCTACGCGCACCTGTCCAAAAAGTACAGTTTTTATGCCAGGCTTAAATAAAAAGCCTATGAAATCCCCACTTTTGGCCTGGAAATGCCCCGGGAGACAATGACATTGTCTCCCGGGGCATTTCCAGGCCAAAAGTGGGGATTTCATAGGCGGTTCCGGTCCATCTCCAACGGATATAGCGCGCAAACGCCTGCGTGGCTGGGCTTTCACACCTCTGAGATGAATAGAGCTGAGTATCCCTGTTAATTACAGTAGGAAACCATTGAGAAACATTACCTGGCCTCACCCTTTCCCGTTTGACTTGCGAACCCCGGTTATGCCCGTTTACTTGACCGATTTGACTTCACCGACCAACCCCACCCACCAACCTGCCCGTTTGGCGACTCTGAATCCTCCGCACCAAAATGTGCAATTTCTTGAATTTTCTGCATACGCGGACCTGTCGCAAAGTTCAAAATTTCACGAAAAATTTTTTTCTCCAGTTTTGGCCTAAGAAGGTCCCAGGGGGTCCGAATGTAAGTTTCCTCAGGGTCATAGGTGGACCTTAGCCCCAAAAACCTGTTTTAAGGGGGTCAGACAGCTCTGAAGGCAATAGTGCAGAATTTTCATATTTGGGACCCCTGAAGCGCAAAATCGAGGCCCCCGCTATCCGCGCCCCTTTAGGACCCCGGTTACGCGCTTTACCTTGACGGACTTGACCCCCTGAACAGACCCCACCACCCTTGGGGCGGTTTCGTGACGCTAAGTTTTACGCTCAAAAACTGACATTTTCTGCCTACGCGCACCTGTCCAAAAAGTACAGTTTTTATGCCAGGCTTAAATAAAAAGCCTATGAAATCCCCACTTTTGGCCTGGAAATGCCCCGGGAGACAATGACATTGTCTCCCGGGGCATTTCCAGGCCAAAAGTGGGGATTTCATAGGCGGTTCCGGTCCATCTCCAACGGATATAGCGCGCAAACGCCTGCGTGGCTGGGCTTTCACACCTCTGAGATGAATAGAGCTGAGTATCCCTGTTAATTACAGTAGGAAACCATTGAGAAACATTACCTGGCCTCACCCTTTCCCGTTTGACTTGCGAACCCCGGTTATGCCCGTTTACTTGACCGATTTGACTTCACCGACCAACCCCACCCACCAACCTGCCCGTTTGGCGACTCTGAATCCTCCGCACCAAAATGTGCAATTTCTTGAATTTTCTGCATACGCGGACCTGTCGCAAAGTTCAAAATTTCACGAAAAATTTTTTTCTCCAGTTTTGGCCTAAGAAGGTCCCAGGGGGTCCGAATGTAAGTTTCCTCAGGGTCATAGGTGGACCTTAGCCCCAAAAACCTGTTTTAAGGGGGTCAGACAGCTCTGAAGGCAATAGTGCAGAATTTTCATATTTGGGACCCCTGAAGCGCAAAATCGAGGCCCCCGCTATCCGCGCCCCTTTAGGACCCCGGTTACGCGCTTTACCTTGACGGACTTGACCCCCTGAACAGACCCCACCACCCTTGGGGCGGTTTCGTGACGCTAAGTTTTACGCTCAAAAACTGACATTTTCTGCCTACGCGCACCTGTCGCAAAGTTCAAAATTTCACGAAAAAATTTTTTCTCCAGTTTTGGCCTAAGAAGGTCCCAGGGGGTCCGAATGTAAGTTTCCTCAGGGTCATAGGTTGACCTTAGCCCCAAAAACCTGTTTTAAGGGGGTCAGACAGCTCTGAAGGCAATAGTGCAGAATTTTCATATTTGGGACCCCTGAAGCGCAAAATCGAGGCCCCCGCTATCCGCGCCCCTTTAGGACCCCGGTTACGCGCTTTACCTTGACGGACTTGACCCCCTGAACAGACCCCACCACCCTTGGGGCGGTTTCGTGACGCTAAGTTTTACGCTCA
Organism: Mactra quadrangularis; assembly: GCA_025267735.1. Classification (NCBI taxonomy): domain Eukaryota; kingdom Metazoa; phylum Mollusca; class Bivalvia; order Venerida; family Mactridae; genus Mactra; species Mactra quadrangularis. Next base: position 24,974 of record JAMOLF010000083.1, read on the forward strand.
AAAACTGACATTTTCTGCCTACGCGCACCTGTCCAAAAAGTACAGTTTTTATGCCAGGCTTAAATAAAAAGCCTATGAAATCCCCACTTTTGGCCTGGAAATGCCCCGGGAGACAATGACATTGTCTCCCGGGGCATTTCCAGGCCAAAAGTGGGGATTTCATAGGCGGTTCCGGTCCATCTCCAACGGATATAGCGCGCAAACGCCTGCGTGGCTGGGCTTTCACACCTCTGAGATGAATAGAGCTGAGTATCCCTGTTAATTACAGTAGGAAACCATTGAGAAACATTACCTGGCCTCACCCTTTCCCGTTTGACTTGCGAACCCCGGTTATGCCCGTTTACTTGACCGATTTGACTTCACCGACCAACCCCACCCACCAACCTGCCCGTTTGGCGACTCTGAATCCTCCGCACCAAAATGTGCAATTTCTTGAATTTTCTGCATACGCGGACCTGTCGCAAAGTTCAAAATTTCACGAAAAATTTTTTTCTCCAGTTTTGGCCTAAGAAGGTCCCAGGGGGTCCGAATGTAAGTTTCCTCAGGGTCATAGGTGGACCTTAGCCCCAAAAACCTGTTTTAAGGGGGTCAGACAGCTCTGAAGGCAATAGTGCAGAATTTTCATATTTGGGACCCCTGAAGCGCAAAATCGAGGCCCCCGCTATCCGCGCCCCTTTAGGACCCCGGTTACGCGCTTTACCTTGACGGACTTGACCCCCTGAACAGACCCCACCACCCTTGGGGCGGTTTCGTGACGCTAAGTTTTACGCTCAAAAACTGACATTTTCTGCCTACGCGCACCTGTCGCAAAGTTCAAAATTTCACGAAAAAATTTTTTCTCCAGTTTTGGCCTAAGAAGGTCCCAGGGGGTCCGAATGTAAGTTTCCTCAGGGTCATAGGTTGACCTTAGCCCCAAAAACCTGTTTTAAGGGGGTCAGACAGCTCTGAAGGCAATAGTGCAGAATTTTCATATTTGGGACCCCTGAAGCGCAAAATCGAGGCCCCCGCTATCCGCGCCCCTTTAGGACCCCGGTTACGCGCTTTACCTTGACGGACTTGACCCCCTGAACAGACCCCACCACCCTTGGGGCGGTTTCGTGACGCTAAGTTTTACGCTCAAAAACTGACATTTTCTGCCTACGCGCACCTGTCCAAAAAGTACAGTTTTTATGCCAGGCTTAAATAAAAAGCCTATGAAATCCCCACTTTTGGCCTGGAAATGCCCCGGGAGACAATGACATTGTCTCCCGGGGCATTTCCAGGCCAAAAGTGGGGATTTCATAGGCGGTTCCGGTCCATCTCCAACGGATATAGCGCGCAAACGCCTGCGTGGCTGGGCTTTCACACCTCTGAGATGAATAGAGCTGAGTATCCCTGTTAATTACAGTAGGAAACCATTGAGAAACATTACCTGGCCTCACCCTTTCCCGTTTGACTTGCGAACCCCGGTTATGCCCGTTTACTTGACCGATTTGACTTCACCGACCAACCCCACCCACCAACCTGCCCGTTTGGCGACTCTGAATCCTCCGCACCAAAATGTGCAATTTCTTGAATTTTCTGCATACGCGGACCTGTCGCAAAGTTCAAAATTTCACGAAAAATTTTTTTCTCCAGTTTTGGCCTAAGAAGGTCCCAGGGGGTCCGAATGTAAGTTTCCTCAGGGTCATAGGTGGACCTTAGCCCCAAAAACCTGTTTTAAGGGGGTCAGACAGCTCTGAAGGCAATAGTGCAGAATTTTCATATTTGGGACCCCTGAAGCGCAAAATCGAGGCCCCCGCTATCCGCGCCCCTTTAGGACCCCGGTTACGCGCTTTACCTTGACGGACTTGACCCCCTGAACAGACCCCACCACCCTTGGGGCGGTTTCGTGACGCTAAGTTTTACGCTCAAAAACTGACATTTTCTGCCTACGCGCACCTGTCGCAAAGTTCAAAATTTCACGAAAAAATTTTTTCTCCAGTTTTGGCCTAAGAAGGTCCCAGGGGGTCCGAATGTAAGTTTCCTCAGGGTCATAGGTTGACCTTAGCCCCAAAAACCTGTTTTAAGGGGGTCAGACAGCTCTGAAGGCAATAGTGCAGAATTTTCATATTTGGGACCCCTGAAGCGCAAAATCGAGGCCCCCGCTATCCGCGCCCCTTTAGGACCCCGGTTACGCGCTTTACCTTGACGGACTTGACCCCCTGAACAGACCCCACCACCCTTGGGGCGGTTTCGTGACGCTAAGTTTTACGCTCAAAAACTGACATTTTCTGCCTACGCGCACCTGTCCAAAAAGTACAGTTTTTATGCCAGGCTTAAATAAAAAGCCTATGAAATCCCCACTTTTGGCCTGGAAATGCCCCGGGAGACAATGACATTGTCTCCCGGGGCATTTCCAGGCCAAAAGTGGGGATTTCATAGGCGGTTCCGGTCCATCTCCAACGGATATAGCGCGCAAACGCCTGCGTGGCTGGGCTTTCACACCTCTGAGATGAATAGAGCTGAGTATCCCTGTTAATTACAGTAGGAAACCATTGAGAAACATTACCTGGCCTCACCCTTTCCCGTTTGACTTGCGAACCCCGGTTATGCCCGTTTACTTGACCGATTTGACTTCACCGACCAACCCCACCCACCAACCTGCCCGTTTGGCGACTCTGAATCCTCCGCACCAAAATGTGCAATTTCTTGAATTTTCTGCATACGCGGACCTGTCGCAAAGTTCAAAATTTCACGAAAAATTTTTTTCTCCAGTTTTGGCCTAAGAAGGTCCCAGGGGGTCCGAATGTAAGTTTCCTCAGGGTCATAGGTGGACCTTAGCCCCAAAAACCTGTTTTAAGGGGGTCAGACAGCTCTGAAGGCAATAGTGCAGAATTTTCATATTTGGGACCCCTGAAGCGCAAAATCGAGGCCCCCGCTATCCGCGCCCCTTTAGGACCCCGGTTACGCGCTTTACCTTGACGGACTTGACCCCCTGAACAGACCCCACCACCCTTGGGGCGGTTTCGTGACGCTAAGTTTTACGCTCAAAAACTGACATTTTCTGCCTACGCGCACCTGTCGCAAAGTTCAAAATTTCACGAAAAAATTTTTTCTCCAGTTTTGGCCTAAGAAGGTCCCAGGGGGTCCGAATGTAAGTTTCCTCAGGGTCATAGGTTGACCTTAGCCCCAAAAACCTGTTTTAAGGGGGTCAGACAGCTCTGAAGGCAATAGTGCAGAATTTTCATATTTGGGACCCCTGAAGCGCAAAATCGAGGCCCCCGCTATCCGCGCCCCTTTAGGACCCCGGTTACGCGCTTTACCTTGACGGACTTGACCCCCTGAACAGACCCCACCACCCTTGGGGCGGTTTCGTGACGCTAAGTTTTACGCTCAAAAACTGACATTTTCTGCCTACGCGCACCTGTCCAAAAAGTACAGTTTTTATGCCAGGCTTAAATAAAAAGCCTATGAAATCCCCACTTTTGGCCTGGAAATGCCCCGGGAGACAATGACATTGTCTCCCGGGGCATTTCCAGGCCAAAAGTGGGGATTTCATAGGCGGTTCCGGTCCATCTCCAACGGATATAGCGCGCAAACGCCTGCGTGGCTGGGCTTTCACACCTCTGAGATGAATAGAGCTGAGTATCCCTGTTAATTACAGTAGGAAACCATTGAGAAACATTACCTGGCCTCACCCTTTCCCGTTTGACTTGCGAACCCCGGTTATGCCCGTTTACTTGACCGATTTGACTTCACCGACCAACCCCACCCACCAACCTGCCCGTTTGGCGACTCTGAATCCTCCGCACCAAAATGTGCAATTTCTTGAATTTTCTGCATACGCGGACCTGTCGCAAAGTTCAAAATTTCACGAAAAATTTTTTTCTCCAGTTTTGGCCTAAGAAGGTCCCAGGGGGTCCGAATGTAAGTTTCCTCAGGGTCATAGGTGGACCTTAGCCCCAAAAACCTGTTTTAAGGGGGTCAGACAGCTCTGAAGGCAATAGTGCAGAATTTTCATATTTGGGACCCCTGAAGCGCAAAATCGAGGCCCCCGCTATCCGCGCCCCTTTAGGACCCCGGTTACGCGCTTTACCTTGACGGACTTGACCCCCTGAACAGACCCCACCACCCTTGGGGCGGTTTCGTGACGCTAAGTTTTACGCTCAAAAACTGACATTTTCTGCCTACGCGCACCTGTCGCAAAGTTCAAAATTTCACGAAAAAATTTTTTCTCCAGTTTTGGCCTAAGAAGGTCCCAGGGGGTCCGAATGTAAGTTTCCTCAGGGTCATAGGTTGACCTTAGCCCCAAAAACCTGTTTTAAGGGGGTCAGACAGCTCTGAAGGCAATAGTGCAGAATTTTCATATTTGGGACCCCTGAAGCGCAAAATCGAGGCCCCCGCTATCCGCGCCCCTTTAGGACCCCGGTTACGCGCTTTACCTTGACGGACTTGACCCCCTGAACAGACCCCACCACCCTTGGGGCGG
>JAMOLF010000084.1:0-29225 GCA_025267735.1 Mactra quadrangularis
TATGTTTTTTTAGCAAATGATTCGGGAACATGCTTAAAATCAGGACTATTCTTAAATCCCTTAACAGGCCCATGTTCTTTAATTAATTTTTCTAAATTTATTTTTTCTTTTTCAATAACTTCTAATAATTTTGACTTTAATATTTGTTCAATAATTAACGAATATTTAATAAAAATTATTTTTAAATTAATATCAAAATTTCATAAAGCATGAATTTCTGATTCTATAGTTGTAAATCTTTTATATTCCTCCAATTGTTGGGGGAATGATACTTTCTTTAAATTGATGTTTACCATATATTAAATTATATATTCGAAAATTATTATTTATTAGTTTTCTTTGGTCGATTTGAGTATATTAATTGCTCTATCCCATTTGCCTTTGGTTGATAAAAAATTTCATTTATTTCTTCTGGTAAATACCTTTGTTCGATGTATGCACCATCATAATTATGTGGATACAAATAATTTTGTCCTCGATTTAATTTTTTTGCAGATTTATAATGACCATCTCTTAAATGATTTGGCATCATTTTTATTCCTTCTTTATCGATTTTATCGATTATACTATGAATAGCATGATAAGTAGCATTTGATTTTGGTGCTAAACAAATATCAGTGACAGCGCTAGCTAAAATATGCTTTGCTTCTGGAAAACCCAATTCTTCACAAACATCACAAGCTGTTTTTACTCTCACAGCAACATTTGGAGAAGCTAAACTAATATCTTCATAAACAATCGTTAACATTCTTCTTCTGATCCCAATTAAATCACCACTTTTTATTAAGCAAGCCAAGTAATATAATGAAGCATCTACATCACTTCCTCGCATTGATTTATGAAAAGCAGAAAGCAAATCATAATTATTATCACCAGATTTATCAGAATAAAAATTAAGTGAAGGAGCTAATTTCTTAACCTCATGTAAAGTAACTGGTTCTCCTGGATAAAATAAATCAATTGTTTCTAATATATTTAATGCTTGCCTAAAATCACCATTTGCTGCGCGAGAAATAAATTCAAGCGCTGGTTTATTAATTTTAATGTTTAAATTATGTCTTTTAATTACATGTTTTAAGCCTTTGTAAATATCTTGATCGGTTATTTCCTCTAATTCAAGAATAAATATTCTCGATCTAATGGCAGGTAAAACTCTAAAAAACGGGTTTTCAGTAGTTGAAGCAAACATAATAATTTTGTTTTTTTCTAAATGCGGCAATAGTATTTCTTGTTTATCTTTATTTAAACGATGAATTTCTTCGACAATTATTGCTTTTATTTGTTGGTTTTTTAATATCTCAATAAGTTTAGATTTTTTATCATTAGCACAATTAAAGATGGCATAAGATAACTTTAATTCATTAGATAAAACAATCGCCATTGATGTTTTTCCAATCCCTGGTCGACCATAAAAAAGCAGAGACAACGGTTTTTTGTGCTCTACCATTTTATCTATTAAACCATTTTTCTTTAATAATTTGGCTTGTCCTATAATATCACTTAATAATTCTGGCCTAATTCTATCTGCTAATCTTTTCATATCTAAATTATATCAAAATATCGAAAATAAAAAAGAGAGATTTATATCTCTTGTTTATATGGTCTTTGCATTAATTTTTTTAACTCAATTTTATAATCAGATTCTTGGAATAAAATATTATACATAGCTGTAAATATTGGCATGTCTATATGATGTTTTTTAGCTATCTCTACAACACATTTACATGTTCTATATCCTTCGACAGTTTTGGTGTTATTAGCAATAGCTTTTTTTGCTGAACCTAAAATAATAACTTGCCTTCCAAAGGTAAAATTTCTAGAATGATTTGAAAAACAAGTAACAATTAAGTCACCAACACCAGTTAAACCAATAAATGTTTTATCTTCACTACCAAACACTTTCCCAAACCTTCTCATTTCAGAAAGGCCTCTAGTAATTAAGGCTGCTTTAGTATTAATACCTAAACCTAATTCTTCAATCATTCCTGAAGCAATTGCTATTGTATTTTTTAATGCTGCAGATATCTCTGTCCCAACCACATCTGTTTTAGAATATATTCTCATATAATTATTGCTAAAAGAATCTCTTACAACATTAGCCATTTTAATATCTTTAGATACAGCACAAATAGATGTTAAACTTCTTTTAATTACCTCTTCTGCGTGACTAGGGCCCATTAAAGTAACATAAGAACTCATTCATTTATTATTATTATTTTTAAATACTTCATAAAGAATTTCGTTACTATGAGGATGAAATCCTTTAATTGCATTAATATAAATAACCTTATGATCTAAAGCATCATCAACAGATTTTAGAGCACTTAATATTGCTATTGATGGTACAACAAATAGCACTGCGTCAACATCTTTGACTGCTTCTTTTATATTTGTAGTAGCCCTTATTCCTTCGGCTAATTTTCTTTTGCCAAAAAACTTTTGATTAAAACCATGATTTATATCATCTATTTCACTCTTTATAATTCCATAAATTGTAACTTTTTGAACACCAGCATCAATTGCATTTTGAGCAAGTGCTGTTCCTCATGCCCCTGAACCGATTACTGCCAGCTTATTAATTATCATAAAAATACCCCTTATAATTAATATAACCTACATAAACAAATATTTGTGATTGTTATATTTATTAATGATTATCATTGAAAAGGAGACCCAATGACAAATGAAGAAATTATTTTAAGCATTGAGAATGATACAGAATTTAATTTTGAACCAAAATGTGATGTGCCTTATAAAAAATTATTAGAAAACATAACACAAGATAAAAAATTAAATTTAATCAATGATCCTAATATTGTAAAAATGAAAGAAATATTAATGCACGGTCATAGATCACTAAATTTATTACAGCAATATTATTTACTACCATTTCTATTAATGGACTTTAACAGGAAAGACACAAAGTTTCTTTATGACAAAAATAGATTAAATAAATATTTGCAAGCATTTTGATTTGTTGTTGAAGAGATGGGGATGAAAAGAACTTTTGAAGTATATATGTTGGAAAAATGCGAAAGAATACTAAATAAAAGTGAGGGAATTAAGAGTAATATTTTAAGTAAAATAGTTAGTTCGATCGAGAAATTAAATGAAGAGTATGACACAGTTCAAATAGCATATTCATCAATGATTGTTGAAAAATTAATCAGAATTCAAAGTCTTGAGTTATTTTATGCACTACATAAAGAAGGATTTATTTCTAATTTTGAATTTGATGATGTAAATAATTGACCTTTGTCAAGATTATTAGATTGCCATTTTAATTTAACAGAAAAAGGTAAACAAATTTATAAATGTTTAAAAAAAGACAACTCAAAGGCATTTGCCTTTAATGCTGAATTTAGAAAGATGAGTAAAGACATTCTTGTTGATCGAAAAAAATGATCAATAAGAAACAGACACATTCATTCGGCTTTAGATGTAAGTAATGAATCAACTGCTGATGATAATAAAATTATAAGATTATATCTTGTTTATTTTATCCTTAAGCACAACACTAGTTTGTTAACTTGAAATTGAGAATATTTACAAGATTATTGAGATGAAATTCACAAAAATGATTCAGAAAATAAATAAAAAAAACGGATAATACCGTTTTTATTTTTCTTTAGTTAAGTCTTTTAATAATTTTTCAATTTTATTCGAATGCTGAATCGTTTCATCAATTTTAAAAATTAATTTTGGAGTTTTTCTTCTATTAATAGACTTTGCCAATTCGCTTCTTAAGAAACCTGAAATAGACTTTAATGCACTCAACGCTTTTTCATGGTTGGCTAAGGTATCAATATAAACTTTTGCATAAGATAAATCTGTAGATACTTTTACATAAGTTACATTACAATATGAAGCATAAGTATTAGTTACTTCTGTTTTTAAAAGTACATTTAATTTATGTTTAATATCTGATTGTAATCTTTCTAATCTAATTGACATCGTTTTTTACCTCAATCATTTGATAAACTTCTACAATATCGCCTTCTTCAGCCTCTTTTAAGTTCGAAATAATCATTCCACATTCTTTTCCTGCTGTGGCTTCTTTAATATCTTCTTTAATATGTTTTAGTGATTTTATAGTACCATTATAAATTTCCACATTATCTCTTATTAATCTTGCATTTGAATTTCGTTTAACTTTACCTTCGGTTACATAACCACCAACAATTATTCCTACTTTAGAGTGTACTCAAACACCTCTAACTTCGACTCTACCAATAATTTCTTCTTCAAATACAGGTTCTAACATTCCTGTTAAAATACCTTTAATTTCATCTTTTAATTTGTAAATAATTGAATGAGTTCTTATTTGTACCCCTTGTTGTTCTGCAATACCTTTAACATTAGAGTATAATTTGATATTAAAACCATAAATTATTGCAGAAGAAGTAGATGCTAACATCACATCAGACTCACTTATGTCTCCTACAGATGATCTAATAATATTGATGTTTACTCCATTAACTTCTAGTTTAGATAAAATGTTTTTAATTGCTTCAACACTTCCTTGAACATCAGATTTAATAATAATATTTAAAAGTTTATCATCGGAATTTAAAGTGCTTTTTCAAGATGTTAATTTTGATTTTTCTTCTAATTTCTCTCTTTGACGTTTTTTATTTGCAATATCTTTAGCAATTTTTTCATCATTTGTACATAAAAATCTTTCACCAGCTACCGGAATTGAATCTAATCCAGATATTCTTACAGGAGTTGAAGGATAAGCAGATTTTAATGGTTTATTATAAGCACTTACCATTGTTCTAACTTTACCAACAGAGGAACCAACTAGAACAATGTCTTTTAATTTTAATGTCCCATTTTGCACCAATAATGTTGCTACTGGTCCAAGACCTTTATCCATGTGAGATTCAATAACAGTTCCCATCGCTAGTCTATTTGGGTTAGCTCTTCATTCGTTAATTTCACATAATAAAATAATGTTTTCTAATAATTCTTGAATTCCTTCTTTTCTTAGTGCTGAACCTTTAATGTAGATTGTTTCTCCACCTCATTCTTCGGGCATTAATCCCTTTTCTGATAATTCACTCATAACTTTTTCAGGATTTGCAGCTTCTTTATCCATTTTATTAATAAAGACAATTATCGGTGAACCACTAGCCTTGGCATGATCAATTGCTTCTTCAGTTTGTGGCATCATTCCATCATCAGCTGCAACCACAATAACAACAACGTCTGTCACATTTGCGCCTCTAGCTCGCATTTGTGTGAAGGCAGCATGACCTGGAGTATCTATAAACGTTATTTTTTTGCCATTATGCTCTATTTGATAAGCACCAATGTGTTGTGTAATACCTCCAGCTTCACCTTTAGCTACATTAGCATTTCTAATTGTATCTAATAATGTTGTTTTACCGTGATCTACATGGCCCATAATTGTGACAACAGGAGGTCTTTCTCTTAGATCTTTTTCTTTATCAACTACTTCTAAATTTTCTAAGATATTTATTGCATTAACTTCTTGTTTTTTTTGAAAATCTAAACCATATTCTAAACACAATTCAGCTATTTTTTCTTCATCAAGAATGGTGTTAACGTTAACCATTTCACCCCTCATAAAAAGCAATTTAATAATAGATGATGCTGGTTTTTTAATTTTTTGTGCAAACTCAGATAATGTTTGAGAACCCGTAAATATATACACGCCATTAATAATACCTGTTTCTATTGATTGTAAATTTGATTTAATATCTATTTTTGTTCTTGTATCAATATGTTTTTTCTTTTTTGCCATATTTCCTCCTTTGGATTTATTTACAATATTCTTTTAGCTGTTCGATTACCTCATTTGGAATTTTATCAACATTTAAAGATTTTTTTAGTTTTTCTTCTTGAATAGCGACTTCTAATACTTCTTTTTTCGCTTCAATATAAGCTCCTCTACCGTTGGCGCGACCAACTAAGTCTAAAAATACTTTTCCCTCTTTATTTCTAACAACACGTAACATATGTTTTTTAGGAAGTTCTTTTCCTGTTACACAGCATTTTCTTAAAGGTATCTTTTTCATTAGTCTTCTTGCTCATCTCAATCAAATTCTTCTTCATTTGACTCATCTTCTGATTCATTAAATTCTTCACCAAATTCTGCATACATATCTTTTGTAGAGGAGACATTTTTAATTTTTCTATCTTCATCATCAAATAAGTCTGGATCATCAAAGATATTTCTAACATCTCTATTATCTTCAACCCTTAGTCTTCTTGTTCTTGGTTCTTTTGTATATTCGTTTTTAATGAATACAATTTCTTGTTCTTCTGCTTCGACATCAGATTTAATATCTAAGTTTCAACCGCTTAACATAACTGCTAACTTAGCTGAAGATCCTCTTTTCCCAATAGCTAATGATAATTGACTTTCAGGCACAATTACAATTGCTTTTTTTAGTTCATTGCTTACAATTTGAACACCAGTTGCAGTTGCGGGTAATATTGAATTGCAAATTAATTCAATTGGATTATCTGACCAATTAATAATATCTATTTTTTCGCCATTAATTTGTCTAATAACCGCGTTAGTTCGTGATCCACCTTGCCCAATACATGCACCAATTGGATCAATTGAAATATCTCTTGATTGAACAGCAATCTTAGTTCTTTGACCAGCTATTCTTGCAACAGATTTTATTTCCACTGTTCCTTCTTGAATTTCTGGTACTTCTTGTTCAAAAAGTTTTTTCACCAAGTAAGGATGCGCTCTTGATACTTCTACTTGCCATCCTTTAGCACTTTCTAAAACTTCTTCTACATAGACTTTAATAATTTCTCCTGGTTTAATAATTTCGCCTGGAATTTGTGATCTAAAAGGCAAAATCCCAAAAGTTCCTTCTAAAACAACTAAAATAAAACTTTCTTCTACGTTTTCTACTTCTACATTTATAATTTTCCCTTTTTGATCTTTATATCTTTCAAATATTTGACGTTTTTTCTCTTCATTTAATTTTTGTTTTACAACATTTAGAACATGCATGACAGCTATTCTTGAAAAATCATTAAAATTCACTTCAACTAGATGCCTGCTCCCAATTCCATAAGTAATATCTAACTTTCTAGCTTTCGATAAAGGAATCTCGGTTAAATCATCCTCAAAATTATTGTCATCAACAACTTTCATCACATTATAAACATTTAATGCTCCTGTTTCTAAGTCTAATTTAACTTCAATTTCTGCTTCTGGATCAACTTCTCTATGATATGCCATCGTAAATGCTTCTTCTAAAATTTCAGCAATTTTATTTCTATTTATTCCTGTTTCCTCTTCAAAGGTATTTAAAACCTTTAACATTTGTTCTTGATTAAACATTTTTATCTCCTTACGTATAAATTAAAGGAAGAACAAATTACTGTCCTCCCTCGTTTTTTATTAACGTATCAATATTATAACATAGTTTTATCTTAAAATTTTATCTTTTTTAATTACACTTAGTATAACTAATAAAGCAATAATACATGATACAACATCTTTTACAGCATTAATTATCAATGTATACACAAACACACCGCTATAATAACCTAGTCCGCCCAATAAAATGGATTGAGGCGAATTTAAGAAAAGCGCTTTTGATTGTAAAATACTAACTTTATTTGTAAAACCTAATATTTTATAATAAACTGGATAACCAATTAAAATATTAAATATATAAACAAGAATTAATGTTCCAAAAAACGCAATAGTGACGGCGATAATAAAATTAAAACTAATCCGATCAAAATTAAGAAATTTGAGAGAAATTATATAAATATGAAAAAATATTATATATTGAATAAATCCTAAAAATTCGCCTCATATTGTCAATGGCACATAACCTTTTCCCGAGAAAAACGGGACCAACATGTAAAAAGTGATTAATAATCCAATTGTTCATTTGTAATTAATTGTATGATAAAACAAAAGTATAAATACTAATGTTATGCTAATTTCTACTTCATCAAATTTTAATCTATTACCAATTAATTTTCCTATTATAAGTAATGCTAAAAAAATCCCCATAAACATTAACTTAACGATTATTTTTTCCCTTTTGTTTTTTCTCAAAAATATTTGCATATAATTCCCTCCAATTGAACGAATTAAAATGTCAAGAAAGCAACAAAAAAACTCTCAAAACATAAAGAGTCTTTAATAATAAATAAAAAGAATTTTTTCCCATCCGGACTATACCGTCGGCTCTTGAATTTCACAAGATCAATCCAAATTTTGGATTCGTAGGCTATGACTACCGATTGGCGAATTTCGCGCCACCCCAAAGACTCATTTAATTTTTTCATTTATATTATATATAATTTACTTACAATATTCAAGGATATATCTTAATTGTTGTGAAGTTAATTCATTAGAGATAATAGGTTTTGTAGGTTGGAGAATGTTTTTTCTATATAGAAAAAATTTATTAATCCGATTGTTTTTAAAAAATCTTTCTTGAACAATCACTTCATATATTTGATCATAAGAATCATAATAGGTTTGTAGTTCTTTTCTTTTTAAAGGCATGGAATAATTAAATAGATTCAAAAATGCATTAAAAGAATTATAGTCTCTTCCTTTTTTATACACTTTATTGATTGTTGTAATAGTTGTGATCTCATCATTATAAATTCCATTTCACTTTACCGTTCTTAAAATTAAAACAATATCTCCTGTTTTTAAGTCAGCCCTAGGTATTGTTAAAGTTTTTTTTAATATAAATTGATTAGAAAAAAATATTTTTATATCACCTTTTTGTTCAAAAATAGGAGCAGTAAAGAAAGTTTTATCTTGGATAACATGATTAATATTATAGACAATTATTTTATTTTGACCAAATTTAGGTTCTTTTTCAAAAAAAGGAAAATTAGCAGTAGGCGTTTTTATTTCGTGATATCCGTCCAAATATTTATCCATTATAATGATTTCACTTTTTCTATCGATTATTTTGAATCCATATTCTTTAAACTGACTTTCTAAATGCGCACAATTTATCGTTGGAAAAGAAAGAATTATATGTTTTTTATTAGTTTTAGAAATTCTATAAACCATTTGCAAGACCATGGATATTAAAACTTCATCTTTTGGTTTTATATTAATTATTGATAATTCTAGGTTAAAATTATTATTATCTTTAAATGCAACTAATTCAGATTTAGCATTGGCATTTTGATAATATATTATTCATAAATTTCCTCTTTTTCTGTAAGTCATTTTATCATTCATATACACTATTTTATCATTGAATTATATCTGGCCGTTTAACAAGGTATCATAGCGAAAATACACTCAATAAAATTACATGATAATATTAAATATAAAAGAGAGGTAAAATATATGGATCATCACGCAGCCACGATATTGTGGACTTCAATCACTTTAGTTGGGTTGTTGTTATTATCAGGTTTTTTTTCAGCTTCTGAAATGGTTTTTACAACACTAGATATATCTAAGTATAGAGAGTATGCTGAAAGAAAAGGAAAAATAAATCTTAGTAGTAGAGTCACAATTTTATTGTTACGAAAGTATTCAACTACATTAAATACTATATTGGTAGGTAACAATTTAGCCAACATTGCAGGAGCAACTATTTCTGGTATTCTATTCACCGAAATAATTGGTGATGCTGGTTTAGGAGTAGCTACTGGTCTGATGACATTATTTGTCTTAATCTTTGGTGAAGTAATTCCAAAAAACTTTGCTAGAAAACACCCCAACCGTTTAGCTGCATTTTTTACTTTAGCTATTTATATATTTTTAATATTATTTAGACCAGTGACGATTTTCTTTTCCATATTTCAAAAGAATGAAGCTGCAATAACGGCAAACGAAAAACAATTAAGTTCATTAATAAAAACAATGCATGAAGAAGGGCAATTAGAATTAGAAGAAGGAGAATTAATTCAACATGCAATGGAATTTGATGAAAAGATTATCAAGGAAGTAATTACACCATGAGAAGAAGTGGATTACATTGATATTAAATCTACCAACAAACAAGTAGAAGAAAAATTTATTCTTACCGGCTATTCAAGACTGCCAGTAATGAATGTTGAAAAAAATAAACCTGTTGGTATCATTACTTTTAAAGAGTTTTTTACATCAAAACATAAACATGCATTTAATTTTAAGGACATAATATCTGATCCTGTACTTTTTTCACAGTACGATAAATTATCTGTCACTATGGATATATTAAGAAAAGAAAGACAACATTTAGGTTTTGTCTTATTAAATAAAAAATCAAAAAAAATAATTGGGATTGTTTCATTAGAAGATTTAATTGAAGAAATAGTCGGTGAAATATATGATGAATCAGATTTTATTGAAGGCGCTTTTGAAACTGGACATAGTAAATGATTGGTAATGGGAACAATATCGATAAATAATTTATTTGTTAAATATCTAAATTTAAAACCGTTAGAAACTGATATGACAATTTATGAATTCGTTGCTAGCAAACTACCTAAAAACGTAAAAATAGCTGAAGGAATAAAATTAAAATGACATAATTTAATTTTTCAAGTTCATGAATATACCAAAAATGGTCAAATAGAATTTGAAGTTATTAAAAAGGCAGCAAAATCAAAAATTTAATTATAAACAACATAAAAAACACGCATTATGCGTGTTTTATTAATTTTATAATGGTGGACCCGATCGGACTCGAACCGACAACCCCCTGCGTGCAAGGCAGGTGCTCTACCAATTGAGCTACGGGCCCGTGGTGCGACTAAGTGGACTCGAACCACCGACCTCACGCTTATCAGGCGTGTGCTCTAACCAGCTGAGCTATAGTCGCTTAATGCATTGCTGATATATTATATATTAATATATGCTTTTTTTCAAGGTAATAAAGTATTTTTTAACTTTATTTACACCCTAATATTATTAGTAATATTTTTTAAATACTTCTTATACTTATTTCAATTAGAGAAAATGGGTTCATATATGTTGCTATTTGTTTCTAAAAATAATCAATTTTTTGAATATTTATAGTTTTTGTATAAATCGTCATGTCCATATGTAATTTTTTGAGCAGTGTCAGCGGAGTACACCGCAAGTATAGGTTCATGGCATTTTTTTAGTTCTTCTAAATCTACTTGAATATTAAAAAAGTAATCTAAGTTAGATTTTTTTAATTGTTTTCTTATTTTTGAGTTAAAGAATTTATCATAAATTAAAAATGGAGTATCTAATACATAAAAAGCAAATGGTAAAACATCAGAAAATTCTGAAATATAATTAGCACCAGTCGTGGCACCAAATTTAACACCATGATAACCAATTATATTATATTTCTTAGAAAGTTCTTTGTATAAAATTAATAATAATGAAGTTTCATCCATTTTTAAGTTAGTACCATTTTGTGTTAAAGCATTAACCATTCATGTTTCGCTATCAAATAAAACAACTTTATATTCTAATTCATTTCAAATTTTTGCATATTTATAAGCAGTACTTCTATTTACACCTAAACCCACATTCAAAATAACTAATTTAGTAAAAGTACGATCTCCTATAAAATCCAAACATAATTCTGTCTTATATCTATTTATGAATATTAATTGTTTTTGAATTGTTGCATTAAACACAAATTCACTTATTTTTAAATGATGATCAAAATATGTAGAATCATATTCGTTAAGTAAATTATGTTGTTTTAATGTTTCTTTTAATACCCTTAACTTGTTCATTTTTTATCCTTTTTATTAAATTATACTAATTACTATATATACTATAATAGGGTAAGGGAGTATTGTTTGTATATGATAATCAATAATATTCAGAATAAAAAATTAATAAAAAACAAGCATTTTTGAATTATGATCATTTTTTGAATGCTAGTAGGAGCTTCCTCAAGAGCTTTCTATGATTTACAATTATTGTTTGAAGGCATGTTTGATAGTGCTTCAATGACTAATTATATAATTGCTGGTTCAGGAATATTCGCAGCAGTAATTGGCGCACCAATAGTTGGGTTAGTAGTAGACAAATGCAAAAAATATAAAAGGGTTGTTTTTATAATGATTTCATTTTTAATATTTTCATTATTACTCATACCATTACTTACTAATGGTATGAGTAAAAATATTTCTTATTATTTAATTTTAGGTGTATCTGCTCCTTTAGTTGGTATTGGTTATTCATATAGAAGCGTATTGGACCCGTTTGCTTCAGCTTATACTCAAACAAATTCTATTCCTGCAACTATCACCAGGGGATTTTATGCAGTTGGTGCTGGATTATTTAGTGTGGTAATGTTGACTTTAATTAAATACTCAAGTAAAAATAATTACTCATATATGAGTATGTATTATATTTTTATGACATACGTTTCTTCATTAGTATTATTAATGCTTTTTATAGGTTTTAGTATGAAAGAACCAAAACATAACTCTAACAATATTGCAAAAAAACACGGAGTTAAAATTAGTGATTTTAAATTAACATTTCAAAACAAAACATTTTGAATTGGTTTAATAGCTATGTTTTTCTTAATTGGTATGGCAGAAAGCTTAGATAGTGTAAACAAACATGCTGCATATCAAAACAAAGATATTTGAGGAAATGAAAATGATACAGTGATGTATATTGATCTAATACGGATGTTGCCTGAATGTTTATTTTATATATTTACTTCTCTAATTTTCATGAGATTTGGTTTAAAAAAATCGGGAATGTTATCTTCTATTATATTTATGGCATGCGGTGCTGTATTGGCAATTTCAACATATTTTAACATTAAATGATTGTTTATTATTATGACAGCTATTACTACGCCAATGATTGTTTCTTTATGTTTAGGATTGGGGTATGAATTTATAACTTCAGAATCATCATATTCTGTTAGAGGATTTGCAGGTACAGTATTTAATGCAGTTACATATGGTTTGGGTGGAGTATTATTTTTCTTAATTAATGGACCAATATTTGATGCACATTTAGGTTATATTTTATATGCTATCTATTCTGGTATATGTGTTATTCCTCTAATTATATTTTCTTGATTTATGCCTAATATTCAATCGAAAGTTAAATTAAATAAAAATAAAAAACAACCGTAAAAATGGTTGTTTTTTTATCTAACGTTTTGAGAATTGTGGCGCTCTTCTCGCTCCATATAAACCGTATTTTTTTCTTTCTTTAATTCTTGCATCTCTTGTAACCATTCCAGCAGCCCTTAATGGTGATTTAAATTCTTCATTTATCATTATTAATGCTCTAGTGATTCCAAGTCTTACAGCTCCGGCTTGACCAGTAAAACCTCCACCTTCAACTTTTACCTTTACATCATATTGAGATGCTGTGTTAGTGATTTCTAGTGGTTGTTTTAAATCTTGCACTGATGTTGCATATGGAAAATATTCTAATGCTGTTTTACCATTAATTATTATCTTTCCTGTACCAGGAGTCATTACAACTCTTGCGACAGAAGACTTTCTTCTGCCAGTTGCTCTAAATTCTACTTTTGACATATTATTTTTTAATTTCTCCTTCTTATACTTCGATTTTTATAGGCGTTTGAGCAGTGTGTTTATGTTCAGCACCTCTATAACAATGTAACTTCTTTATTATAGCTCTATTCAGTTTGTTTTTAGGTAGCATACCCTTAACTGCTTTTTGAACTAGCTCTTCAGGTCACTTAACAAGCATTTCTCTTGCAGTTCTAGTTCTTAATCCACTTTGATAACCTGAGTGGTTGTAATATTTTTTACCATCTAGTTTATTTCCTGTCAAAACAACTTTTTCACAATTCGTAATAATTACATGATCTCCGCAATCCATATGCGGTGAAAAGAATGGTTTGTTTTTTCCTCTTAAAATATCAGCTACCTTAACAGCTAATTTTCCAAGTGTTACTCCCGCTGCATCTATCTCTATTCAGGTTTTTTCAATATCAGTTGGTTTTATAATTGTAGTCTTCATTTCTACCCCCTATTTTTAGTCATATAGCTTGTATCCGGGGCTATACGCCCTTTTAGGCATATACATTCTAACATAAAAATAGTTTAAAAACTATTATTTATTACAAGTTAATTAATATGGTTATAAATTTATTTATATAAGTTAAAAAAAATACTATGATAAAATCATAATATTTTTATTTATTTCAACATTGATTTATTTAATCTGAATTTATACATTAGTGCAAGAAGAATTAAGATAATATCAGACCCACTCATCGTAATTGCAGAAACTCATGGATCAAATGTCATTGTGGCTGCAACTGGAATTAACACTACATTATATGTTATTGCCCAAATAAATAATCATTTAATATTTTTTGCTGATTTTTTAGCAATCGTAATTATATTTAAAATGTTACTGGTTTTTTTTGAAACTAATACAGTATCAGCGTGATTATTAATCATTGAGTTTTCGCTTGAAAATGAAGCTGAAATGTTTGCTTCTTTCATCGCTACAACATCATTTATTCCATCACCAACATATAATACTTTTTTACCTTTTAATCGTAATTTTTTAATATATTCATATTTTTCTATCGGCGAAACTTCTGAAACAACTATGTCTATATTTAATTTTTTAGCAATGTAATTTGCTACTTCAGGATTATCACCTGTAATTAAATGTACTTTTAAATTTTGATCTTTTAACATTTTAATGGTGGCAACTGAATCACTTTTTAATTCATCTTCAATTTCTATAATTCCTACAATTTTACCATTTTCTGAAAGAGATATTTTAGTTGATATAGGTGATTTAAATTCTGCTTTTGCATTACTTTTGTAAGCATTTAATTCATAAGTTTTTTGATTATATGTTGCGCTAACACCTTTACCTGCTTCCTCTTTAAAATTAGTAATCTTTACTAATGGGGTATTCTTTAACGATTCGACAATACTTTTTGCAATTGGGTGTGACGAATTAAATTCTATTGATTTAATAACTGATAGGTATTTATCATCACCTGAAAAATGAATCATTTTCATATTTCCCGTTGTAAGTGTACCAGTTTTATCTAAACAAACATCAGTTATTTTTAAGTCTTTTTCTAAGAGAATTGGAGAATTTGTGAATATTTGATTTTTATATATTGTACCAACAGTAATTGAGAGAGATAAAGGAACAATAATCCCGAACGCACAAGGACATGCTATTGCTATTGTTGTCATTGTTGCTTTTAAAGCATTTTGATATCAAGCCTTGCCAGCAGAGCCATTTATAGTTGGATTACCATAAGTTGTAGCTAATGATCAACCTATAAAAACCGCAAGACCAATGCCTAAGAGAGTGGGGACAAAAATTTTAGATATTTGATTAGAAATCCTTTGTATCTTAGGTTGTTGTTGAGAAATTTCTTTCATCTTTTCCACAATTTTACTAAAAGTTGAATTTGCATGATCTTTGGTAATTTTAATTTCAATATAATCGCTTTCACTCACATAACCAGAAACTACTTTTTCATTTATTTTTAAATTTTTAGGTACTGATTCGCCGGTAATTGATGAAGTATTAAAGAAACCTTTATCAGACATTAAGTCACCATCAAAAGATATATGTTCGCCTTTTCTGACCACTAAAATATCACCAACCTTAACTTCTTCAAGTTTAACTTTTAATAATTTAATTCCTCTTTTAATTGTTGCAAAAACAGATTTTTTAGCTGTTAATTCCTTAAATTCTTTTAATGCTTTTTTTTCTAATAATGCCTCTAATATATGTCCAAATTGAGTTAATAATATTAACATCATAATTCCATGTCAAAACACATCTGTTATGAAATGTGGATTGTCATAATTAATAAAAAGAATAATACTACTATAAATATATAAAGAATGAGCTGCAAAACCTAATAAAACATGCATATCAATTTTCTTTTTAAATAAAGCAATATATGCCATCACATACTTGCCACTATATAAAAATACAACTAATGTAGTAATAGCAAATCAAATTCAATTATTTAAAATAAACTTTTCAAATTCACCTGCGTTAATTCCTGGCGCCGTTACGATAAGATTAGAAATTAAATAAAATATTGCAATAGTAAAAAAAGTGCCAAAAACATAGAATGAATTAACTACTTTCTTAAATCAATTTGACTTTTTTTCCATTTTACAACATTTTTCTGAATTCAGATCATTATTATTTAATTTTTGAAAATTTGGTTCTTTTTTTGAATTTATCATAAAAGGCCTTCCATATTTGTTTTAATTTAATCTATAACATAAATATGTCTGAATATAAATGAATATACTTTCCTGTATACTTTATTGTTACACAAGCCACTAATGCTCCAAGAACAATAATGAATCATATTAAATCTCATAATCTCATTCGAAATATTCGATATCTTGTTCTTTCACCATAAGGGTCATAACCTCTTATTTCCATCGCATCGGCCATATCTTCTGCTCTTTGAATAGAAATGGAAAATAAAGGAATAATCAATGATACCATTGTGGTGATTTTTTCTCAAAATCGACCATTTTTAAAATCTGCTCCACGTGAAGCTTGTGCTTTTAATATTCTGTCAGCTTCTTGAATTAGAGTTGGAACACTTCTAATGGCGATCGATAAAATCATTGCGGGAATGTGAGGTGATATTCTAATTTTTTTAAGAGGAGATAATAAATCTTCAATCGCAAGAGTTAAATCAATTGGTGATGTTGTACTCATTAATATATTGGTTAAATTAATCATTAAAATTACTTTAAAAACAATATCTAAAACTCTTCAAATAGCCCCTTCATACAATGAATATCAAGCACCATCTTCACCAAATAATAGTTTCCCAACACCATTAGAACCATTTGCTAGAGTAATACTACCAGGTTTTACCATTAGTCATTGAATAATAAATAAAGTTATAAATAAAATTAAAATTGTCTTTAATGAACTATAAAATGTTTTCACGGGCATTCTTGAAACAAACATTAAAATTAAAACAACTACCAGTTTAAAAATATAACCTATAAAACCAAGGTTTAAGAAAACAATTGTGACAAGAAAAATGAATGATAAAAACTTTAGACGCGAATCAAATTTATGAATCGGGGTTTTTAAATTAGAATAATTACCAAATGCTCCAATCATCTTAAATCAACTCCTTAATAGATTCTGCTAAATGTTCTATTGTTCTAATTTTTGAGAAATTGGCATCAATCTTATATTCTTTTAACATTTTAATAATTTTCATAACTTTAGGAAGTTCAATGTTGGTTTTTAACAATTCAGGATCTTCAAATACTTCAAATACATTACCATCAATAATTAAATTTTTATTGTGCAATACTAAAACTTGATCTGATACTTCTAAAACATGGTCCATGTTGTGGGTAATCAAAACTACTGTTTTACCATTTTCTTTTAGTTTTTTAATTAAATCTAAAATTATTCTTTCTCCATGAGGATCTAATCCAGCTGTTGGTTCATCCATTACAATTGTATTACATTGCATTGATAAAATCCCCGCAATTGCAGCTCTTCTTTTTTGACCACCTGACATCATAAAAGGTGATTGCTCTCATAAATCTTCATCTAAATCAGTTAGTTGCAATGATTTGATCGCTTTTTCTTTTGCTTCTTCTTTAGTCATTCCCATTTTTAAAGGCCCGAACATTACATCATCGATAACTGTTCTTTTAAATAACTGATATTCAGCAAACTGAAAAACTATTCCGACCATTCTTCTAATATTATTTGCATTTTTAATTCTTTTTTTTCTATTATTCACCACTTTTTTAATAACATTATTATTGATATCTTTCCATTTATATTCAATGCTGCCAGTTTGCGGTTTTAATAAACAATTTAAATGTTGTGCCAAGGTAGTTTTGCCCGAACCAGTTGAACCAATAATAGAATAAATTTTCCCAGGCAAAAATGTATAATTAAAATTTTCTAATGCTGGAAAAGCATTTTTTTGTTTATAGTTATAAGAAAAATTAATATCAGTTAATTTTATTTCTGTTTCTTTTGAGAATTGGAATTTATTTTTTCGCATATAGACTTCACCACCTTTCTTAAATGAATAGATGGTTTAATATCTTCATCGTCAATTAATAAAGAAAGTTTTTGAGCAATTGGTGAGTCTAAACCCATATTTTTTAATGCTATGTGATTATCGAAAACTGATTCTGGTTTTCCGTCATAAACTTTTTTACCTTTATTAAGAACTATTACTCTATCAGCTTGCACAATTTCATCCATATCATGAGTAATGGAGATAACTGTTTTTCCCGATTTCTTCGATAAATCTTTAATTAATTCTTTGATTTCTCTTTTACCCTTTGGATCTAACATACTTGTAGATTCATCAAAAATTAATAAATCATTTTTAGCTGCGATAACACCCGCTATTGCTACTCTTTGTTTTTGACCTCCAGATAACTCATGAGGTTGAAATTTTAATTTTTGAAAAACATCGGTTTTTACAGCGGCTTCTATTACTCTTTCACGCATCTCCATTCTTTCCATGCCAATATTTTCTAAAGCAAAAGCAATATCTTCTTCAACTGTTGTACCAATAAATTGATTATCAGGGTTTTGAAAAATTACTCCAATTTTTTGAATAATTCTTTTGTAATTAATTGAATTAATTTCATCACCAAATAATTTCACGTTTCCTTGATCTTCACTTTCAAGTCGAGAAATTAATTTAGATACTGTTGATTTACCCGAACCATTGTGTCCTAAAATACATATATATTCGCCTTCATAAATATCAAAACTTAAATTATTTAAAACTCAATCTTGCTCTTCTTCATATTTAAAATAGACATTTTTAAATTCAACAATTATATTATTCATAATAATTAAGTTTAACATTAAAACTATATTTATAGTCAATATTCAAATGGCGGTTTTCAATTACCATATTCTTTTCTCATTTTTTCAATTCAACTAACCCTATTTTTGCAAATTTTTGTCTGTGAAATTCGAAATAATTCTTACTTCTGGATAAACTTTACCAATCAACAACTAAAATTGAAAAATAACCGGTTAAAACGGTCAATTGTCTTGAGTGGATGATAAATAAAAAAATGGGCGTTTACCCACATTTTAATTTATTAAACTAATTCAATGATAGCCATTTCTGAACTATCACCTTTTCTTGGACCTGCCTTTAATACTTTGGTGTACCCACCAGGTCTATCTTTATATCTTGGACCAATTATTTGGAATAATTTTTGCAGAGCATCCCTACCTTCTCCTGCATCTATTTTTTTAACAATTTTTGCCGCTTGTCTCATGTGGTGTAACTCACCTTTTTTAGCTAGGGTGATTAGTTTTTCCACTTCACTTTGAACCATCTTTGCTCGCTTGTGAATTAACGTTAATTTTTCATGAACAATTAATTCACTCACTAAATTTTTTAGTAATGATGTTCGTCATGCGGTATTCTTACCTTGTTTTTGCCTATAACTCATATTATTCCTCCTTCCCTAATATTCTTCTTTTAGAGATAATCCTCTTTCAGAAATTTTTTCTAAAATTTCACTGAATGATTTCTTACCTAAGTTTCTAATTTTTGCCACTTCAGATTCAGTTTTTTCAGTTAATTCTTGCACTGTTTGTACTCCTGCTCTTTTTAAGCAGTTGTAAGATCTCACTGTTAAATCTAACTCTTCGATTGGCATATTTAATAAGTTTTTGTTTTTGATTACTATTTCTTCATCCATAATCTCTAAATTATGAACAGAATTAGAAATGTTAACTAAGCTTTTTAAATGTTCTGTTAATATTTTTGCAGCTGTTGCAACAGCTTCTTCTGGAGTTTTGGCTCCGTTTGTTTTTACAGTTAAAGTTAATTTATCTGTTGTTCCAACTTTAGAAGACTTAACTTCCTTAACATAATATCCAACTTTTTCAATTGGCGAATAGTTAGAATCAATTGCTATTCATCCAAGTGATTTTACAAGCTCTTTATTATCTTGGAAAGTTTTATAACCTCTCCCAGTATTTACTCTCATTTCAGCTATAAATTCTGCTTTATCAGCTAGTGTTGCTAAATAATGTTCTGGGTTATTGATTTTTATTCCCGCTGGTGCTTGAATATCAGCTGCTGTAATTACCCCTGGTTTTCTTCGATCGATGATTAAATTGATAATTTCTTCTTCATTATGAATATCTGTATCAAATTCAATCACCACATTCTTTAAATTAAGAATAAATGAAGTAGCATCTTCTGTTAAGCCAGGAATTGATTGGAATTCATGTGAAACTCCTGAAATTTTAACAGCAAATATTGCAGCACCCGGAACAGAGGAAAGTAACGTTCTTCTCAAAGCATTACCTAATGTTGTTCCAAAACCTTTTTCAAGTGGCTCAATAATGAAATTGCTGGAATTATTCGTTATGTCCTTTTCTTCAACATAAATGTTGTATTGGTTAAATTTTTGCATATTATATATACCTCGTACTTTATTTTTTTAAACGAATAAGATTAATTATCTTCTTCTTTTTGGAGGTTTTACCCCGTTGTGAGCTACTGGTGTAACATCTTTAATTTCAGTAATATCTAATCCAGCAGTTTGTAAGCTTCTGACTGCAGTATCTTTACCTTGTCCAGTTCCTCTTACAAAAACTCTTACGGTTCTCATGCCGTGTTCCATTGCTTGTTTTGCAGCATTTTCTGAAGCAATCCCTGCTGCATATGGGGTCGATTTTTTAGAACCTTTATACCCGATTTGCCCAGATGAGGATCAAGCTATTGCGTTACCTTGTTCATCCGTTAAAGTAATAATTGTATTATTTCTACTTGAATGAACATAAGCATTACCACTAACGATATTTTTTTTGATTTTTTTCTTAGTATTTTTAACTGGTCTTTTTGCCATATATACTCCTTACTCTTCTTTCTGATAACTAGTCACTATTTTTTCTTATTAGCAACTGTTTTTTTAGCACCTTTTCTGGTTCTAGCATTGTTTTTTGAACTTTGCCCTCTTACAGGCAGCCCTTTTCTATGTCTCATACCTCTGTATGATCCTATTTCCATTAACCTTTTAATGTTTAATTGCATTTCTCTTCTTAATTCACCCTCAAGCTTAAGCTTTGAAACTTCATTTCTAATAGCTACAATTTCATTTTCTGTTAAATCTTTAATTCTTTTATTGATATTAATGCCACATGTTGCAACTATTTTTTCAGCTGTTGTGTGTCCGATACCATAAACATAAGTTAAAGAAATAACAACTCTTTTGTTATCTGGAATATCAACTCCTAATAAACGCATAATTTTCTATCTCCTTATCCTTGTCTTTGTTTGTGTCTTGGGTTTTTACTACAAATTACCATGACTCTACCTTTTCTCTTAATTATTCTGCAGTGTTCGCAGATTTTTTTAACTGATGGTCTTACTTTCATAATTTCCTCTTGCTATTTCTTTATTCCTCTATATGTGATTCTCCCACGTGTTAAATCATACATGTTTAACTCAACTGTTACAGTATCACCGGGTAAAATACGTATCTTGTGCACGCGTATTTTACCTGATACATGACAGAGAATCTGTACACCATTTTCTAATTTTACTTTAAAGTTTGCACCTGGTAAGGTATCAATTACTTCTCCGTGCATTTCAATTACATCTTTAGCCATTCTAATAACTCCTTTTTATATTTTTGATAAAATTTCATTTCCATTATTATTAATAACCAATTGATATTCATCATGAGCTGTATATTGTTTATCTTTGCTTCTAACAGTTCATTGATCATTATCTATTTTGTAATCTTTGGACTCCATTAATATCATGGGTTCTATGCATATAGTCATACCTGGTAATAATTTTATTCCAGTCCCCGCTGTCCCATAATTTGGAATTATCGGCTCTTCGTGTAAATCTTTGCCAATACCGTGGCCAGCAAAGTCTCTTACAACTTGGAATCCATTTTTTTCAACATATGTTTGAATTGCATTACCGATGTCTCCGGTATATGCTCCAGGCATTGCATGAGTTTTTCCTATTTCTAATGCTTCTTTACATATGTTCATAAGCCTCTGGTGCTCAGGCCTAATTTTACCCACACCCATTGTGAATGCGGCATCTCCATGATAACCTTTAAATTCTACTCCAACGTCAATTGAAATAATATCACCATTTTTAAGTTTATATTTATTGGGTATTCCGTGAATAAGCACATCATTTACTGATGTGCATATACTCGAAGGAAATCCGCCATATCCTTTAAAAGATGGTTTGCCATCATGCTTTCTAATAATTCTTTCTGCTTCGCGATCAAGTTCAAGCAATGATATTCCTGGAACAATCATTGCTTTTAATCTTTTATGAGTTAGCGCAACAATTCGACCCGCTTCTCTCATTACAGATATTTCATATTCTGATTTGATACTAATCATTATTTTTTAACACAACTTTCTTAAGAAAATTATTGAATACTTCATCTTCTGATTCATTACCATTAATCTTCACTATTTTGCCAAATGATTTGTAATATTTAATCAAAGGTTCTGTTTGTTGTTTATAAACAGCAATTCTATTTCTTGCAGTTTCTTCTGTATCATCTTTTCTTTTAATCAGAGTCGATCCACAGACATTACAAATACCTTCTTTTTTCGGGGGTTTGAAATAAGTATTATAAATTTCTTTACATTTTGGACAACTTATTCTCCCAGATAATCTTTTAACTAAAATATCCTCATCCGCTTTAATCAGAATTACTTTAGTTAAAATTTCTAATGTATCCAAAAATTCTGCTTGATCAGTAGTTCTTGGATAACCATCTAGAATATATCCATAAGCACAGTCTACTTCTGAAATTCTACTTTCAATTAAATCGTTAGTTAATGAATCTGGAACTAATTGACCTAAGTCTATCACTTCTTTAATTCTTACCCCAAGTTCAGTTTTCTTATTAATGGCTTGTCTAAATATATCTCCTGTAGAAATATGAGGAATATTTAATTTATGAGAAACTTTTTTTGCTAATGTTCCTTTACCTGCTCCTGGAGCTCCTAGGAATACTAATTTCATCTCTTCTCCTTATCAGATTGATATACTACGTGAAGTTGTATTATCATTCTTAACAATTTTTTTAACTTTATCAGAGTACTCACCTGTTGTTATTGAAGCTTTCAATATTTTCGAAGTATCTGTAAGAATATTTACTATCAAGATCATTCCCGTTCCACCAAATGCCACAGTATTTGGTATTGGGGTATACATTCCAACTAAATTTGGTAAAATAGCAATAATAGCTAATAATGGTGTACCAATTAAAGCTAGACACATTAAAGTTCTTTGTAAATATCTTCTTG
Organism: Mactra quadrangularis; assembly: GCA_025267735.1. NCBI lineage: Eukaryota > Metazoa > Mollusca > Bivalvia > Venerida > Mactridae > Mactra > Mactra quadrangularis. Next base: position 23,249 of record JAMOLF010000084.1, read on the forward strand.
TTTCTTCTCCTGGTCTAACCCCCGGAATGAAACGTGAACCTTGTTTAAAGTTTTTAGCTAATTCTTCAGGGTCATATTGGATAAACGTATATCCAATTCCAAAGAATAATATTAATCCTATATAAACTATAATTCCTGTTCATGTTTTTAGCGTTCAAAATTCTGTCAAGAATCAATACGCTTCTTTAGTTTCATAGTCTGGAATTAAGGTAATTATCTGAAGAGGTAGTCAGAATAACATCGATCCAAAGATAACTGGAATAACTCCTGGTGGATTAACTTTAATCGGGAAGTATGATACTTGTTCTTCATTGGATGCCATCCCAGCACCTGTTGTTTGCATAGGTATTTTTCTCATAGATGTAAAAATAATAATAACAATAAATATTAATACACCATACATTAACATATAACCGATAAAATATATTAAAGCAAGAAAGATGGAAGATCCTGCTGTTCCGCCACCAACAAGTGTAGTATAAACTGTTTGTAGATTATATGGAACTCTCGCAACTATACCTGTAAGAATAATTAAACTCATTCCATTACCAATTCCAAACTTAGTGATTAAGTCAGCTAAGAAAATAGCTATATAAGAACCAGCTACAATGATTGTAATAATGAAAAATCAATCTTTTGTGGTAAATAGGTTTAAATCTATCATTCCCGTAGTTTTTAATACATTTATTGTTGCAAATGACTGAGGAATAGCAAGTAAAATTGATGCTGCCCTCGTGGTCATTTCCATTTTTTTCTTTCCAATTGCTCCAGATTTTTGTCACCTCGTTAATGGTTTAATTAAACCTGATGATGCGAACATCTGCACTACAATTGAAGTCATAATATAGGGGCTTACCCCCATGGCGAATATACTTACTCTTTTCATTCCGCCACCGCCTAGTAAGTTTAAAACGTCTAAGAAACCTGTATTGTCGGTGTTTTTGTTTAAATTAACAGAGGGAATGGTTATCAACGTTCCTACTCTGAATAAAGCTAACACCCCTAAAGTAATTAGGATAGATTTCATTAATTTTTTATTCTTAACCACACTAATGAATGTTTTTAACATACGTAACTCCTTATATTAAAACTACTTTTCCTCCAGCGGCCTCAATTGATGCTTGAGCCCCTTTAGTAACTTTGTTTGCTTTAATAGTTAAAGCTTTATTTAAAGTTGCATTCCCGATTATTTTTAATAATGAGAATCTTGATTTTAATAATTTTTGTTGTTTTAATGCTTCTAAAGTAACTATATCACCTTGGAAAGCACTTAGTCTTTCAACTGATATAACTGCATAGTTAAATCTTGTGAAATTTGTAAATCCTCTTTTTGGCAGTCTTCTATATAAAGGTGTTTGACCCCCTTCAAATCCTAAGCTAACACCACCGGATTTTCTAGAATTTTGACCATCTTGCCCACGTTTCGAAGTTTTACCCATTCCTGAGCTTCTCCCTCTACCTACTCTGTGCAACTTGTGGTTCCTTGAGCCTTCTGTATAATTTAAATTTTCTAATTTTGCCATAATATACCTCTTATAATTCTGATAATTCTTTATCTCTTAAAAATGCAACTTGTTTTGCTGTCATTTGTGAAGATAAAGCATTAATTGTTGCTCTAACAATATTTATAGGGTTGTTTGAGCCTAAATTCTTAGTATATATGTTTTTGATTCCAGCAAGTTCAACCACTGAACGGATTGCTCCCCCAGCAATAATACCTTTACCTTCTGGCGCTGGTTTTATCAGAACTTTTGAAGCTCCTCATTTTCCAGTTAAATCATGGAAAACTGTAGAGTTTTTTGCTATATCCACATTGACTAAGTTTTTCTTTGCATCTTGAATAGCTTTTTTAATAGCTACAGGCACTTCATTTGCTTTCGCAGTTCCAACTGCGACTTTTCCTTTTCGATCACCAACAACTACTAATGCAGCAAATCTCATGACTCTACCACCTTTAGTAACTTTAGTAATTCTATTTATTTGAATAACTCTCTCTTCAAAGGGATCTTTTTGTGGAGCACGAGGTTTTCTTTTTTTGAAATCTCTTTTACCATCATTTGATCTTGGTTTGAATTCTCTCTTCCCATCACCTGATCTTGGTTTGAATTCTCTTTGATTATCTTTTGTAATTTCTGACATTTAATATCTCCTTAATAATTTATTAGAATTCTAGCCCGTGTTCTCTTGCTGCATCAGCTAAAGCTTTCACTTTACCATGATATTTATAACCAGCTCTATCGAAAACAACTTGAGTAATTCCTGCTTCTTTTGCTTTTTTAGCGATACTTTCACCAACTAATTTTGCTTCTTGAATTGAGTTATTGTTTAATCCAAGTTCTTTTGTTGATGATGAAGTTATAGTATGATGAGTCTCATCGTTGATCAGTTGAACAACAATATGCTTGTTAGACCTAAATATATTTAGTCTTGGTCTTAAACCAGATCCCACAATTTTTTTACGATTTCTAAGTTGCCTTAGTTTTCTGCCTTGTAATCTTGCCATATTTTCTCCTTAAACTACTTACCAGCAGTTTTACCTACTTTTCTAATAATATACTCATCTTTATACTTAACACCTTTACCTTTGTAAGGTTCTGGTTTTCTTCATTTTCTAATTTCAGCAGCGAATTGCCCAACTAATTCTTTATCCACACCTTTAATAATAATTTCAGTGTTTTTTGGTAATTCCAAATTTAATCCTGATGGAATATCCATATTTATTGGATGTGAGAAACCTAATGAAAGGTTTAAAACATTTCCTTTTAGTGCCGCTCTATAACCGACACCTGATATTATTAGGGTTTTTTCAAAACCTTTTGTTACTCCGATGATCATATTGTTCAACACTGAATTAACTGTTCCGTGTTGTTGTTTTGATTTTTTTTGATCATTTGGTCTTATTGTTGTTAAAACACTATCATCAATATTAATTGCGATGATTTGTGATAATTTTTTTGTTACTTGTCCTTTGGGTCCTTTTACGGTAACTAACTCACCCGTTCTTGAAACTTCTACACCTGATGGTAAGTTTATAACTCTATTGCCGATTCTTGACATATTATCTTATTCCTTTACTTACTATCAAACGTAGGCGATTACTTCGCCACCTACATTTTGTATTTGAGCTTCTTTGTTAGTTATTAACCCTTTGGGGGTGGATATTATCGCAATTCCTAGACCCGATAATACTCTTGGCATTTGTTGCGATTTAGCATAAACTCTCATCCCTGTTTTAGAAACAGTTTTGATTCCTGAGATTGAAGGAATTCTTCCTTTATACTTAAGTTTTACAACAATATCTTGTTTGGGTACATCACCAATAACTTCATATCCGTTAATGTATCCTTCTTTTTCTAGAACTTTAGCAATTTCCACTTTTAACTTTGATGTTGGGGCTTTAATTACTGATTTTCTTGCTTTTAGACCGTTTCTAATTCTTGTTAAAAAATCTGCGGTCGGGTCGTGTCTTAATGACATAATAGTTTCCTCCTTATTATAAAACTTTCGTTAAAGGCTATCAAGAAGCCTTTTTAACTCCAGGAATTTTTCCTTCATATGCTAATTCTCTGAAACAAATTCTACAAATGCCAAATTTTTTCAGAACTGAATGTGGCCTTCCACATTTTGAGCACCTTGTATATGCTCTGGTTGAGAACTTAGGATGTTTTTTTTGTTTCATCTTTAATGATTCTTTAGCCATATTATTGTCCTCCCCTTACAAACGGTACACCAATTTGTGTTAGTAATGCTTTGCATTCTTCTTTTGTTTTGGCTGATGTTACGATGGTGATATCCATTCCTTTTGGAAATTTAACTCTATCATAATCTACTTCAGGGAAGATAATAGTTTCTTTGATTCCCATTGTATAGTTACCTGAATTATCAAATGAATGAGAGTTAGCACCTCTAAAATCTCTTGTTCTCGGTAAGGCAATATTGATTAACTTATCAATAAAGTATCACATATTTTTACCTCTTAAAGTAATTTTTACCCCTGTTTCAACACCTTCTCTTAATTTGAAAGCAGCGATTGATAACTTTGCTTTAGTTGTGATTGGTTTTTGACCAGTAATTGCAATAATTTCATTAACTGTTTCTTCAACTTTAGCACTGTTAGTACCAGTGCCAACGTTTAATACAATTTTTATTAATTTGGGTACTTGCATTGTTGAGGAATAGTTAAATTTTTCTTTTAAAGCCGGAACAGCTTTATTGATGTATAGTTCTTGTGTAAGTGTCATACTTCTACTCCTTAAATTTGTGAACCGCTTTTTTTAGCGATTCTTACTTTTTTTCCATCTATTTTTTCATACCCAATTTTTGTTGTTACGCCTTTAATTTTTGGATCAATTAACGCAACATTTGAAACATCTATTGAAGCTTCTATTTGTTTGATTTTTCCTTCTTCGTTTTGTGATGGTTTAACATGCTTAGTGGCTAAATTTACACCCTCAATTATTACTCTATTTTTAGCTCTTAAAATTTTAGTTATTGCGCCTTCTTGGCCCTTAGACTTTCCAGCAATTACTCTTACTTTGTCGCCTTTTTTTAATTTAATATTCATAAGCGTCTCCTATAATACTTCTGGAGCTAGAGAAATAATTTTCATATAACCTTTTTCTCTTAACTCTCTTGCAACAGGACCGAAAATACGAGTTCCTCTTGGTGTTTTATCATCTTTAATTAATACACATGCATTTTCTTCAAACTTAATGTGTGATCCATCTTTTCTTCTTATCCCTTTTTTACTTCTAACGATAACTGCTTTTAATACTTGACCTTTTTTAACAATTCCAGTTGGAATTGCTTCTTTAACAGTTACTACAACGGTGTCACCGATGTTAGTAAACTTTCTTTTTGATCCCCCAAGATTACGAATAACCATAACGGATTTTGCTCCTGAGTTATCTGCAACTTTTAGTCTTGAAAATTCTTGTAACATTATTTAGCTCTCTCAACTATTGAGGATAATCTAAATCTTTTGGTTGCTGATAAAGGTCTTGTTTCGGTGATAATTACAATATCGCCGATGTTTGCAGTGCTATTTTCATCATGAGCTTTATATCTTTTAGAATATTTAACTTGTTTGTGATAAAGTGGGTGTTTTCTTTTGGTTTCTACAGTTACTATAATTGTTTTTTCCATCTTAGTTGAAACAACTGTTCCCTGTAGGTTTTTCTTTGCATTCCTCATTATTTACTCCCTCTCTTAGATTTGATCATTGCATCTTTGTTTGCGTGATTTGCTTGATATTTACTATATCCCATTTGGTTTAATACAGTTAATGCTCTAGCTATATTTCTTTTTGAAAGAACCATTTCGTGTGATGATTGTAGTTCACCAGTTACTGTTTTAAATCTTAATTCAAATAACTTTTGTTTTTGAGTATCTATATATTCTGCAATTTCTTTAGGTGATTTAGCTCTTAATTCTGTAATAGTCATAATTATTCTTCACCTTTCTTAACAATTTTTGCTTTAACGCTTAATTTATGTCTAGCTCTTGTTAAAGCTTCTCTCATTAGCTCTTCACTTATTCCAGAACATTCAAACATAATAGTTCCTGTTTTTACAACAGCAACTCAGGAATCAGGCGACCCTTTACCTGATCCCATTCTAACTTCTAATGGTTTTTTTGTTAATGACATGTGTGGAAAAATTCTAATTCACATTTTTCCACCTTTTTTGAAATATTTTGTCATAGCAACCCTTGCAGATTCAATTTGTCTATTTGATATTCAACCACCCTCTTGGGCTTGTAATCCTAACTCACCGAATGCAACAGTTCTATTCCCCTTAGCTTTACCTTCATAAGAAACTTTGTGAGGTCTTCTATATTTCGTTCTTTTTGGTTGTAATAACATAATTTACCTCCTTATTTTTTTGCTTTTTTTGCAAAAATTTCTCCTTTGTTAATTCACACTTTAACACCGATAATTCCATATGTTGTCATTGCTTCTTCGTGTGCATAGTCAATA